>JAKLTH010000028.1:0-163756 GCA_025175895.1 Wurfbainia villosa | reverse complement strand
GCAACTCATTTTGTTTAGAATCACTCACATGTTTACGATAGGCCAACAATTGGTCGAGTTGCATCGTCACTAGGGCCAGGCGGGAAGAAGGCGCCGAGGACATTTACAAGCTTTTCACCTTGAGAACAATTCTCAAGTTTCTAAGCCGATCCAAGAAGTTCGGCCCGATCAATTTATTTGAATCCAAAATGGAGCATAAATTCAAACACATCATGATCAATATATTAACTTAGAAATACAAAGCGAGCATATATGAGAAAGATGATTTTAAAATGCATCAATATACATTTATAAATCCCATTCATTTTTAATTTCAAAACCCCAAAATCACTTGAGAGATTGTAGGTCCATCTCGAATGGGCTGATATCCATCATAGTTATGAACAACCTTGGAGAGAGTCCAACAAGTCATTCATAACTACGATGGTAGGTATCATCTATACCGATTGCATATCCCGTATATGCAACTATCACAATGTGCTATCAACTAATTGAATGTTCACACATACATCGGGTTGTTAACACATTAACAAGTATGCATCATATGCATAGCACCCAACTTCACCTCCCTTTACATCGACCTTGGAGAGAGTCCAACAAGCCGATGCTCCAGGTTAAAGCCAACCCATTAATCAGGACATAGTTTTAATATGGTTAGAGCGCATTCAACCAATTAGCCCAGCTTGGAGAGAGTCCAACAACCAAAGCTAACGATTGACCTCTGACTCTTACCATATTAGTATTAAACTATTCCATGGTTTGAACATATTCAGGTTCGAGCCGGGCTTGGAGAGAGTCCAACAACCCAAACAAGAAGCAGAACTCTGGTTCTAACCATATTAATGGAAGGTGTAGGCTTTAATATTGATTAAGGGTTTTTATGTCTCATCCTCTTTGCATGCAAATAACTATTATCTACATGGCATGGCATACATGGCATACATCTACATGTCACGACACGCATGGCATAATGTTATGCATCTAATGCAATTACATGGCATACATTTATGTCATGTATATAATTTCCTTATATGTCATAACTATTTATGGAAATAAAATATGTTTAAGATTTGATTCTCCAAATCAAATCATAATTAAATTAGGAAACAAATTTCCAAATCTAATCACATATTTTATTCATGGAATTATTTGATTAAGGAAAATCTATTTAGGAAACCAATTTCCTAAATCTTTAAAACTACTTATGGAAATAAAATATTTTAAGATTTGATTTCCCAAATCAAATCATGATTAAATTAGGAAACAAATTTCCAGAATCTAATCAAATATTTTATTTATGGAAAATATAAATTTCCATAAATACTTCCAACTTTCCAAAAGTGGAAGATTTCCATAAATACTTCTAGACTTTCCAAAATTGAAAAATTTCCATAAATACTTCTAAATTTCCAAAATTTAGAAAACTTCCAGAAATACATTATGACTATTGCAAAACCATTTTACGATTATGTCGAAACACAACCTGGGCTCTGATACCACTGTTGGGTTTCCGGCACCGCGGCGTGTGTGTTCGATCATGTTTCGTAAACATGAGCACAGCGGAAGCAATTAAAAATAATAAATCTATATTTATTACAACACACACAACACACGCATGCATATTACAACAAGTGTAGACATAACCGTAAATTATAATTTGCAATAAAAGGAAAATAAACTACGTTATACCTTCCGTATGACGTGTAGCGGGAACGGCATCAACCGGAACGATCCTCGTAAGAATCGTCTCTATCCGTATCCACGCCGAGCTCCTCGGGATGACTTCGCTAAGTCACGAGCTTCGTCTTCGTACGGGTTACTAGCCTCGTGTTGAAGACGACGTTATCGAGAGATGATCACGATCCGAATCCAAATTCGGATCCTAAAACGAGTTCTCAAAACTCGCTTCTCCGGAGAGGTATTCGTCAACCGTTTGACGAATCCTTCGTCCTCCACCTCAGAGGATTACCGGAGATCAAATCCCCGTTAAGTTAGCCGCTGTCGGAGCACTAACCGTCGTCCAAACGACGCTCCGACGAGAGGAGGAGAAGCTGTCCAGAAAACTGGACAGCTTGGTGGAGGAGTAGGCGCCGGCCAAAACAAGGAGAGAAAAAGCTCACCTTGATGCCGAACCTATAGGAGATCACCGGAGGGTCGCCGGAGGTTCACCGGCTGGAGCTTGGACGCCGGCAAGGGTCTTGGACGGCGGCACAAAGCTGGGCGGCGGCTTTAGGGTTGGCGCCGATTAACTCCTCCAAGGCGGTGGGCAACACAAGGGCTAGGGTTTGGATTAGTTAGGGTTTAACAATCCCTTAAGCCCACTTTTATAGAGAACTAATTCTCTTAATGGTTAATGGATCATATCCATAAAGCCCGTTAACCCGCTCCATTAAGATAAGTTAAAATAAACCAAACCATGATGGTTTATTTTAAGTTAAAACGAACCGAACCAACTTTTGGTTCATTCGTTTAAAATAAACCAAACCCTTTGGTTTATTCTTATCCATTGGATTAGAACCAAACCATTTTGGTCCATCCATTACGCCTTCATAAGACGCAGCCCATCCACGCTTCCATTGCGACTGAAACGATTTCATGCTCGCTTTATGTTTGGTCCAACCAAACCTAGTTTCTCTCGGTCTGAGAATCCAATTCTCAAGCTCGTTTTAAATCCTTTGGATTACACTCGTTGTGCGTGTGACCAAATAGGTTCTCGGTTTATGTTGGCCGTCTATAATTAACCATTAATTATAGAACGATCATGAGTGGCACCTAGTAGTACATCATGATCCCCAATTAGCAGAAAAGATCAGCGGTTGATCGAACTATTTACGAAACCCTTCAAGAGCTCGAATGAATCTGCCCCATTCCCTTCACTCATCTTATACCCACTTGGTTCGTGACATGGTCTATTGTGCCGATCCCACTAAGTACAATCACGTCACACCTAGCCCAAGTATCATTTCCTCGTCCTACGGATTCTAGTTACTCCACATGTATCGAAGAGTACTTTACTCTAAACATGTAATGCTTTGGCCAAAGACTTTAGTAACAATCCGACGAGAGGCCATGGGTATACATCTCCTCACAAGGAGTGGTGAATCCTTTATAGGCTATTCAAACACCTTCGATCACTTCGACTTATACCCAATCATCCCGGGTCCACATCTCCTTAGAGATGTTTGCTTAAGATGTCAAAGCATAAGTCTCCATGATCAAGATGACTTGAATACCGCAAGTCAAAGGAACATCGCACTTAAGCCACAGTAAGAACTTCATTGACATATCTATATATGTAGAGAACCATATGAAGTCTTACGGCTGGTCACTCCAATGAACTAGTTACCATAACTAGCATCCACGATTAACTTCGGACATCACTATCTCTCTAGCCAGTGAGAATCAGCTGCTTGGATACACCAAGGAGTATACCTCGTGCTAGTCTCAACAGAATTGATGGTGTCCAGATCCATCAATTCATCGACTAGGGATAATTCCGATACATCACAATTACACATGTAGAGATACTCACTAGTTGTGATCCAATCACAAATTCTCTCATGTTGTGAATCGTATCGTGGACATTCAGTAAATGAGTTTAAGATCCAATCAAATACATAAAACATGTATACTCAAATAGTGAATCTTCATTTATCATATAAATGGTTCATACATAAGGCGATTGCCTTAGGACATCTCTCATATATTACTAACATAGGAATCCTTTAATCTGAACTAGGAATGTTCTAGACAAGGATACCTGTAAACTTCAAGTATCTCTCAATATATTAACCCAGAGGGTAAACTAAAGTGATACCCCGAACGATCAATTATTTGTCGATCCGATCCAAAGGCTCCCTACAGGTCTCGGCCTTTCTCCGAAGAGAACAAGATCAAATCCAACAATCCAATAAACGGTCGCATTTCTTCGACAAATGACCCGAGGATTTTTCTAGATCATCTGATCTCATCACTTAATCCTACGAGCTGTAACTGTAGAATACCGAATAGATACGATCACCATCGTATACTCTCTCCTCTGTACAAAGCAAATCACATCTGGAGGTAACTGTTGTTGTCTGCAAGAGTCTTCTGCGATGTCTTCTACTGATGATGCTTCTATGCTGAAGGGTAGTATCAAGGAACTCCAACCACGCCTGAGGTAGTAGGTTGCTGCTGCTAAAATAACCCAATCTTCTATGCTGATCTCTGCTATCAAGACGATACATCTTCCTCCTGGAATACCATCGATAGTCTTCAACTGAGTCTTCAAAGTACACCTCCTCCACTGTACTGGTTGCTCACAATAGCAATAGATGAACTGATCCAACGGATAATCTAACTTCGCATGTCTTCGTGATCTGCACTACATGCACATAATCCCTTCGTAGTCTTTGTTCTGATTTTGCTGATATCCATGAGAACATCCTGATGATCTGTGGTTGGTCTTCTATAATCGAAAAATAGCTCAAAACCTATGACTCCGATCTTGCTCCTTTTATCCAACAGTCGGAGACTTCTGACCTAAATAAGTTGACCAGTATTATCTACTTATCAGTCTCCAACTCTTTAACCCTTGTATGGAGTCATTTCTAAACTCCTGTCTCAATCCAACATCTTCCAACAGGATCTGGTAGAAGATCGCGGCATCCTAATCCAACTATAAGCCAATAACTCTGGGTGGCTTAAATCATCCATTCATCTTCTCGAGCTATTAGGTGGTCGTAGCCTCTGCAAGTCTCACGACTCTGCACAGTACACTATTACTAACCGATCACCCTTTCTTGAAGCTCAAGAATTCCTTACAATGTGTCACGGAAAGTGACACGGGGAAATACTCTCCCTTTCAACATCACTAAACCATGATCAAGTGATATATTATTTCCCGAAGATTATTTTCTACATTTATCACCAAATACCGGCTTGACCATGATAATGGTATGCAAATAACTCTACTTCCTATGTATAACACGAGTTAAGTACTCAAAAGTACCCTCAAAGTTATACAACCCAGTACGAACAACTCAGAGATAAAATCCCTATGAAACACCGTAACCTAGCCTTCCGCTATCTGCATCAATAATAGTCTACTTGTCTTGTCCATTACCCAACAGGTAATGATCTGACTAGCATAATTAGTGAAAATCTCTAAGACTATAGTCTCTGATTTCCATAAGAAATGTGAAGACTTGACCCCTATTTTCCGACTCGGTATCAATCGACTCTCAAAGGTAAATCACCTTTTGACACAGGTTCAAAACTCATAGAATTAACAGGTCATTTCTGGGGTCAACTCATACCATAGTTACGAACAATAACCAACACACTATAGGTTATTCCCTGTTATATACACTAAAAGCATAGCCAACAAAACCAAGAGTATAAACCCTATCGACAACTCCGGTTGGTCGCCTCGGTGGACGACCTCTACTACATGTCTGCACAGGTATAATATATCTAACTGTATACAGTTGTTAATCAAGTCTCGATAAGTATCCAACTAGAAAATAAGTCATCAGGAATACTTACTTCGTGCTGCTTAGAGCTGATGCCGCTGTCCATCTCATCTCAAAAAACCAAAACCGAAACAAATCGACTCCCGAGAATCCAAGACTCGACTCAAAAACAATATTATATGGCATCACAAAACCTTGGGCTCTGATACCACTAAAGTTGTCACGCCCCGAGAGTATGTCGTGCCGAAAAGCAAACGGACAGCATCTCCCCTGTACGTGGCAACATTTCGGGTTAATACAAGGCTCGTAGGCCACAACAACAATAATATACATATATATATGAAAACAACAACTACACAAAACACAACGGAAACATAATACCACATCTCAAACTACACACATGCATATCGGTATGACTAACACATCACAACATAATGAAACCTCGACAAAATCCGAATCCACAACATAGTACATCACGAAAACTCCAAATACAATACACTCATATGGAAAACCCAACACAACCACCAGAGTCTCGAAGATGAGATAAGATGTCACCAATGTGCTCCAAGTCATCACGAAGACTTCTACCTGTTACCTGGGCGACAGAAAAACCTAGGGTCCGTGGTGGTGGTGAGTAAAACTCAACAGGTAATAAGATAGAATATGTAAATATATGTATCAATATTACATGTCATTTAACAGTTTAATCTACTCGTACAACAGGTATACATAAGCATAACAAGTATACATGCATGCATACACTAAATAAACTAAACAACAAACGATGCTGACATACCTGACAGTCGGCTACTCTATCCTCATCCAACCTGGGCATATATCCACAACATAAGGTATAAAGAATAATACTAACTCACACTATATCCTGATATGGGTCGAGGGTATCACAGTGAATAACCAACAGGTATACAAGTACCGTCCTACTACCATACAGAAAATGCAATAGCATGTATAATTATGTACAAACAAATACAACAAGCATAGTACATACAAATGCATCATCAAAGTAAGTATACATATAGATTGCATATGTATGTATACTAATCACCATCATCTATATATATATATATATATATATATATATATACAAGCATGTATGTATATATATATACCCATATGCAAAATACCGTATGATACGGTAATGCAGCATGCGTGGTCATGCCTGCTCACCCCTACTCGCACCACGACCCCAGTGTGGCCTAGGTGGCACGACATGACAACTATCCCAACTCACACCAACCACTGCTCTAGAGTGGCCGAGTGGGCAGTATGATCAAGTAGCATATAAGCGTAAAGAGCTCGCTACGCAACGGGGGCCCCTGCTGCTGGCCACTCCAACTGACACTACCAATGAGTGGTCGAGTGCCACGCACCCAGGACAACTACATGCAACTCCAACTACCATCGTCTATAATGGTAGAGTGTGGCACAACAAATGCTCTGCCCTCACACTAGTTACTCCCCTAGGAGTAACCTGGGAGGTAGGATGACTGACGACTCTCTCAACCCCAAGGGAGACGATGTTGTCAATATGCATGCAATGTCATGAAGGTGTTGTCTCACATACAGACATCTACCACAGACTCTCTGTTCAACAGAGACTCACATCCCTTGATCAGTACACTCTCTATCATGTAGAGAGCCATACTCAATTGACCATGGCAAGCTAGGACCACCGGTCCATAGCGACACACTATTCTGACTCACGACCATTTACACAACATGTGGTTGGTAAATAAGTGTACAACATATGAGTATTGGTGTAACTCCTATATTTAAGGCATTACCTACCCACGGATGACCTTTTTGGCAATTTATAAATTTGGTCATCACCCGTACTCTAACATCCACACCCTACTAAATATCTAGGCCTATTTACATCACATCTATAACCCTAAATCATAATAAAAGGGAATGTGATATTAACCTTTGAGTAAATATAGCCAATGACAAGTTCAAGCATAAAATAATAAGAGCAGGGTTAAGATAATATGAACACCTAACATGTTCATATCTACTACTAAATCTGAAAACCATTACATCTACCTGACCAGGGTAGGAATTACCCACCTGATATGTAGAACACCAATATTGATTGTACTCGCGTCCCCGAACTTGCCTCGAATCAGAGTCCTGAAACATAGTACATGAATTATATAAAATTCTATCACAATTCAATATCCCTAGTAACCAGTTCAAATCCGATTACCGTAGAATATACTTCTACAACTCTACCGTGATATACCCAATAGATCCACTCAATCCATCACATAGGCAAATAAACTATAATTCAACCAACTGTAAGTCGCATACCAAATTTATAACATTCAGATCCAGACTTATCCATTCTTGCTTCAATCCTCCATCCACGGATTTTGGAACCAAGTGTATTGTTGAATAGGGACAACCCTTCTCAAGTCTTATCCATCTCCTCGTACCGATTCACTTTTCCATTACGAATCTATAAGAACAACCCATTATCGATTAGTTCCCTTGTTAAATCCAAGAGTAATACCCCTGCACAATCGATTGCACAACTACAACACAATCTATTTCATAACATACACAATCACATCTTACCTCCCATTGTTCCAATTAACCACCAGTTCATAATCCAACCTACTATACAAAATCCACCCAATCAGCCTTGATTTCTTTCCTTTCCGGCACAATCCAGAAACCCCACCATTTGAAGTTGGCAACAAAATCATAGATAAACCACAATCGGTCATACCAACAAATTCCTAATAATCACACACTGAAATTGATATATGCCATTAGGAAAATTAGATCCCACATACCTACTCTAAATCCCTCGGTAGCCACCCCCTTACTCCCATCCTCAGTTCACCGGCCAAGGACCTTGCCCTAGGAATCTCCATCGGCGGCAGTGGTTGTGCTTCGTAATGGAAATCTCACAATCCAAGTTAGAAAGCTGCATCCGGAGCGATCATTGGCCTGCGGCTTGGCTCAGTGGTCGGAGAGAAACCCCATGGCACTGGAGATGAGCCTACACATCAAACCATTGCTAGGACAACAACGTCGTGTGAGGATCATCGCCGATCACGAATGATATATGCCGCAAAGCAGTGGTGTCGGACGTCAACGATGGATTTGTAGCTGCAATGGGGCAGCACCACCTACTGTTGCCAGATCGGAAGAAGCAGAAGGAAATCGGTCAGCGGAAATGAGCTTGAGCAAAAATCCATTGAAGATAGAGTGGAGATCGATCGGGCGAGATCGACATCGGCGGCATCGCTCTCTCACGGTGAAGGCGAGTGGCATGGCGAGCGATGAGCGGTAGAGAGATCGCAAGCGGCAGAGATCGCGAGGAGTTACGGTTGGGAACTAAAGGACACGGTGGAGGAATGCTCGGGAGAAAGAAAACCGAAAGAAATTAATGCTCGGCATTAATAAAAGAGAAACGATTGGGTTTGGCAGATAAACGGTCGAATTCGGACAGTTAAGTCCTTTAACTCCTCATAAGCAAAGAGGGTCTTAGAAATCTCCATTTAAGTCCAGAAAAATTTCTAAAAATTCCTGAAAAATTCCATAGGGTATTCTCCCAATTACCCAACTTTTATTTTATTTTATTTTTTTTTTGTGGTATTTTATAGGGTTAACAGATTTTGCTTATGAACCAATAACCGTTAGGAGAATATGTTCTCTATAAAAATACGGCTTAAGGGTTTTGTGAGCATTTTGGACGGATTAAGGTTTTGCGAAAACCCTAGCCACCTCCTCTCCTCTCCTCCTCTCTTGCACCGCCCATTTCAAGGGTTGCCACCCAGCCTTGGGTTGCCGCCGCCCAAGCTCCAACCGCCGGCCAGAAACACCCAACCGTCAGCCAGCAACACCCAGCTGACAACCCTGCTGTCGCCGGCCAATTTGATTGGCCGACCACCTTGTAGCCGTCAACACTTTCGAGGAAACAAGTTCGTGTAACTTGTTTTGTGATCGTCTCTCGGATCACAACGTCTTCGACATGAGACTAGTATCTCTCGTCAAGGCGAGGCTCATAGCTTGTGAAGCTATCCCGACAGTCTTGGTGTGGATACGGATAGAGGTGATACTAGCGAGGGTCGCTACGGTTGATGTCATTCCCGCTACATGTGATTCGTCAGGTATACATAGATATAAAGTTTCCTTTATTGCAAAAGTTTTTAATAAGTGATTATGTCTACACTTGTATCCTGCATGTGTGTGGTGTGTGTATTGTAATAAATTAGTTTATTACTTGTTTTTGCTTCCACTGTGTGCATGTTTACGAAACGTGGTCGAACACACACCCACGTCGGTGCCGAGGAAACCCAACAGCTCTAATAATATACTTGAGTCAAGAGTTTCTAGATTATCTGAGGGACAATGGTATATTGCCTCAATGGACTATGTCATATACACCACAGCTTAATGGTGTATCTAAGAGGCGAAATCGGACCTTGTTAGACATGGTCAAGTCGATGATGAATCACGTGAATCTTCCCAAGTCCTTTTGGGGCTATGCACTTTAGACAACTGTTTACTTGCTAAATAGAGTCTCAACCAAGGTAGTCTCTACTACTCTATATGAGATATGGAATAGTAAGAAACCTCATTTATCTTACTTGAAGATATGGGGTTGTCCTGCTTATGTGAAGCGGACTGTATCAGACAAATTGAATACTAAGTCTGATAAATGTATATTTATTGGATACCCTAAGGAAACGAGGGGTTACTAATTCTATCATTCTGTGGAACAAAAGGTGTTTGTTTCAAGACATGCTGTGTTTCTAGAGAAAGAGTTTCTCTTATAAGAAAGTAGTGGGAGTGACATTGAACTTGAGGAGGTTCAAGAGACTCCAATAAACATTAATGAGATACCTAGTCAAGCGCCACAATCGATAACTCATAGTGATGAGCCATTAGTTGAACCTATTGTAACACCACATCTTCGTAGATCTAGTAGAACACGCAACATTCCAGAGAGATATGGATTTATCGTAAGTGAATTGAACGACGTGTTACTCATTGATGATGAGGAGTCTACCAGTTATGAAGTGTTAGTATGAGCTTTTAGTACCAATTATGAGATGATTAGTGAGGGAAACTTTTGTATCATATCTTATATTAATATAGGCAAGCATTGGTTATTATATTTACTTTATGCATGTGCCAGCTAAATAAATATAATATGCTCTTGAATAGTAGGTTCTAATCTATAGTATATCAATTGGTAGAATTGATTATGAGAAGTTGTAGAGAACACTATTCTTAATATTCCTAGTCAAGTATTAATAGACAAGGGCAATATTAATACATTGAGACTAGCATGTAGGTCAATGGATGACTTGATCTCACAAGTCATGGATATGAGATATCACATTGACACATGGGTATATATATTGGAGAATATATATACTGAATTGACCCGCCATGAGAAAGTATCTGTTGGATCAAGAAGCATCGCTAGAGGGGGGTGAATAGAGAGCGTAAATCTTTTCGTTCGTTCGTTCGATACACGAATAAGCACAACGGAAAATAAAGAGACACATTTATTTTACTTGGTTCACAACCCAGCGGTTGCTACTCCAAGGCCCTATCGGTCCTAGACCGCATACGGAGGGCAAAGCACTATAACGTCTGCTCCTCGTTGGAGGTAGGAGACAACGATCACAAAACCGAAAGTATGAGGATGAGGCAACAAGCCTACCTCACCTCCTTATGAATAGAAACAAAGAATACAATATAAAAATATATTACTTGATGCTGCTGCCGACGAAGAAGATCAAAACTTATCGTCGCATCGACGTTATGACGGTGTTGGAGCGTTGGCGTTGTAGGAGCACTTGAGAATAAACTTGATGATGTTTGGAGTTGGAATCCTCCCCTCCTTTTATAGATTTTGGCCTCTGAATATGTCTCCTCAGAATTTGGAACATATCACGAAGTTGTACAAATTTTATCGCAAATTGGCCGCATCAAATGTTATCCATTTTGACCTAGCATAAAGGCTGATTCATCGCCATCAGTGGACTGATGCCTCCCATCAGTCGACTGATGAGCATCAGTCAATTGTCCAATGTCCGTGAGATCGCCACCGCCACTTCCCTGTAGTAAGAGGTTAGCTTGGAAAATGATAAATGTCATGGTTTCTAACCGTTCGATCTCGACCTAGACCTTCCACAGGAAGTTTTAGTCGGATCGCCGCCTACGGTCATCCTCGTACAGAGGACACGACCTTATCATCTCTCACTCACACGAGCTTACCTCAATACTTATTGTGTCGCTTTTTCGGCCTTTCACTCGATTCCTTGGCTCCCTCGAAGTCACTCGAGTGTCGCCCTCACCGCACTTCCTCCGTGTCGCTAGCCTTGACTCGGCTTTAGTACTTTTATGCACACTCGATTTAGCTCGTGAGATAATGATGTAAACTTAACTTTGTGTCTTTGCCATAATCAAAACACAGGTTCGATTATCTAGTGCCCCTGCACCAATAGTATCATGAATCATTATATGAGTGTCATATACTTTCTCATGTGACTATTGGTATGAATAGTCATTAGACCTGAAGTCACTATGGTTCCCTACATAAGGAGTTATGTACTTTGGTATCGTCTAACATCACACCGTAATAGGGTGCACTATAACGGCGATCACTGGGTATGTAATGAATTATACGGACGGATGTGAGTGATGTAGATGAGATTTATCCCTCCTATATGACAGGAGTGATATGTTTGGCCTCTTGATAGAGTAGGACCACGAAATGCATGGTCATGCTCAAATGAGTCAATATGAGATATTGAGCTTATTTGTTTAAGTGAGTCTACTTGGGCATCAAGAAACACAAAGATCGATAAGGGGATGACATGGTCTATGACTCATTGATCGATCTAAGATATCAAGGATAGAAGGACACCGTCATACATAATAATAGTCATGGAAAGGTTCTCGAATCTCAACTTTCTTGTAACTTGGATAGCAATGATGTATTGCTAGATGTCGCTCATTGTTTATGTGTCTAAAAGGAGTTTTAGATACATTGCCAATGTTACAAGAGCTTATAGGGTCACACACAAATGACATTCTATTTTGGAAATCGGTTCTTTTAGTTTGATTAAAAGAACAATGAGAATAATGGATGGTGAAGGCTCGAGTCAAAATCAAGTTGGTTGAGTTAGACTCAAGCGGGTTACATTTGAGTTAGACTCAAACTAAATTGGATGAATGAAGACTAGATTTGAGTTAGAATCAAGTGAGACTTGAATTAAACTCAATTCGCATGCAAAACTCAAGTTAGACTTGAGTTAAACCCAAGTCACATGCAAAACTCAAGTTAGACTTGAGTTAAACCCAAATCACATGCAAAACTCAAGTTAGACTTGAGTTAAACTCAAGTCACATGCAAAAGGTTTTAATGCATGCATGATGCATTAAAAATGCATTGGATTTCAACGTGAAGAATTGGAAGTGGCTTTGAATTGGAAGTGGCTTTTCAATAATGCATTTGATTACAATTCAATGCATTTGATGCATTGGATTTCAACGTGTAGAATGGGAAGAGGCTAGTGGATTTTCAATGATGCATTGATTTTGGAATTCAAGCATGATAATATATAAGGGTGGAAGAAGAGCAAAAGAAAAAAAAAAGAGTTGGGTGTTATTTTTTCTTCTTCACTTCTTCATCCTCCTAATTTTGGCTAGTTCTACAAAGATTGCTAGAACAATAATATTTCCAAAAGGGCTGAGTGTCAGTGTGGATACCTTAGAGATACGGTTATCCTTACCGTATTTAGATCCGACAACTTTGGACTAGAGGGATTGCGAAGGGCTCGCTTCAAAGGTATAATACTTCTTCTAGATAGGATCTAGATGGTTAAAAACAATTTATATGTTTTCTCTTGGATCTTTGGTGGGATCCAAAATTTTGTTTCCGCTGCGGTTTTGCAAATTGGTTCACACGCATAGTAGGATCCCAACATGAAGAAGTTCATAAAGGGACAAATGGCTTGAAGCCATGAAGTCGTAAATGGATTCCATGTATGAAAATCAAGTTTAGAACTTAGTGGATCCACCTAAAGGCATTAAGCCTATAGAGTGCAAGTGTGTTTTCAAGAAGAAAATCGACGTAGATGGTAATGTGATTACCTTTAAGTCTAGATTAGTGGTGAAAGGCTATCGTTAAAAGAAAGGTGTTGATTATGACGAGACCAATTCACCAGTAGCTATGCTTAAATCCATTCAGATGCTCCTGGTCATAGCGGCTCATTATGATTATGAGATATCGTAGATGGATGTGAAAACGGCTTTCCTTAATGGAAACCTCCTTGAGGACGTGTATATGATACAACCTGAGGGTTTTACATCGATTGATAAAACCAAGGTATGCAAACTTCGATGGTCCATTTATGGACTGAAGCAAGCATCCAGGAGCTGGAATATCCATTTTGATGAGACAATCAAAAGGTTTGATTTCTCACAAAATTCGAACGAGCCTTGTGTGTACAAGAAGGTTAGTGGGAGTGCAGTCGTGTTCCTAGTGTTGTATGTCAATGACATATTACTTATAGAAAACGATATATCTATCTTATAGTCAGTCAAAATTTGGTTATATAAAATATTCTCCATGAAAGAACTAGGAGAAGTGACCTACAACCTTGGGATTAAGATCTATAGAGATAGATCAAAGCAGTTGGTCTTTTTAATCTACATATATAGCATATAGTGCTAAAGAGGTTTAGCATGTGGAATACAAGAAAGGTTTCCTTCCCATCAGGCATGGGATACACCTTTCGAAGTCTATGTGTCCGCGCACAGAGGACGAGAGGATTTGTATGAGTAAGATCCCCTATGCATCCGCAATAGGATCTATCATGTATGCTATGTTATGTACAAGGGCCAATGTGTCGTATGCTCTAAGTGTCATGAGCAGATACCAGCCTGATCCACGAATGGATCATTGGGCAGCTGTTAAGATAATCCTTAAGTACTTAAGAAGGACTAGGGTTGTATTCCTAATATATGGAGAAGGTGATATGGTAACACGCGAGTATACGGGTGTCAGCTTCCAAACAGACAAGGATGATTCCAAGTCTCAGTCTGGGTACATATTCACCTTGAATGGAGGCGCAATAAGTTGGAAAAGTTCCAAGCAAGACACTGTAGCAGATTCTAACACTGAGACAGAATACATTGCAGCTTCGGAAGCAACAAAAGAAGCGGTTTGGATTAAGAAGTTCGTCTCTGAACTTGGTGTGGTTCCAACCATTATTGAAGCAATACCAGTCTACTGCGACAACAATGGAGCGATTGCATAGGCAAAAGAGCCAAAATCTCATCAACGATCCAAACATGTGCATCACCGCTATCATTTGATCAGGAAGATCATCAGTAGGAAGGAAATACAAATCGAGAAGATACCCACTGAAAGGAACTTAGTGGACCCATTAACTAAGGCCTTACCTCAAAGTAAGATTGAGAGTCATGTTAGAGCTTATGGTATTGGGTACCGTGGCGATTCCCATTAGGCCAAGTGGGAGTTTGTTAGTTATATATGAGAGGTGTCCTAAGACAATCGCCTTATGGATGTTCCATTTATTTGATAAATGCAAATTCACTATTTGAGTATACATGTTTTCTTGTATTTGATTGGATCTTAAACTCATTTACTAGATGTCTGCAATACGATTCACGACATGAGAGAATTTGTGATTGGATCACAACTAGTGAGTTTCTCTACATGTGTAATTGTGATGTATTGGAATTATCCCTAGTTAATGAATTGATGCATATGGATTCCATCGATTCCGTTGAGACTAGCACGAGGTATATGATGTGAGCGAAACATATAGGGTTTTAGGAGTAGTTTTCACTCACATATCATTACATTTTTATGTTAGTTTCATGCATATGTCGCTCTATTTTGCATGCATTTCCTATTTTCTAGTTCGGAGGTCTGCTCTTTGTACTTTTGTGTGTATGATAGCATTTCAGAGAAAAAAGGTGCACTTTCGGAGCAAAAGAAGGACATTTTGTAGCTAGACGCAGAATGGGACACGGCTAGGGCGTGTGGCTACACAAGGCCAGGGCGTATGGCTACACACGGTCATGTCCAATGGGCGAGATCAGCCACCCAAGGGTCGCACATGGCCTGGCCGTGTGTTTCCATACAGCCTGGCCGTGTGTTTCCACACGACCGTGTGGCGGCCCGCCAGATTTGCGTGACTAGGATTTTTTCGGATTTTGCAGTGGTCCGAGGTGATGTCTATATAAGGATGGCTCTGCCCAAACCCCAGGGGCGAGGCACGACGGCTAGGACGGCACGCCGAAGCCCTAAAAAGCTTCGGGAACTCACAATGGGGAGGAGGAATGCCGCCGGAGGTCCTCGCCTTGCACTTCAACGCCGGAGAGAAGACCACGAACGCATTGTAATCCTTTTTTCATGCGTTTTATTCCTTATGTATTCGAACATAAACATGCTTTGTGATTCTTCCTTCATATACATGGAGTAGTACTTTCGATTCTAGGATTAGGGAGTAGCTTGTGTGCAAATTACAATGTTGGTTCTTATTAAATTTTTCCTTTGAGTTTGATTGACAATTGGTAGTTGTTTATTACTATATCTATGCGTATTTGGTTTTCTATCTGTTGTGCTTAGGCGATACAAGGTGTGATAGCCCTCGTATTTAAGATTTAGGGGATTTTATACAAGGAACCTAGGGGTAAACCTAATCTTACATCGTGGGTAGAAGGTGTGGTGGAATCGGAAGCTCGTAGGGATTGATTTGGCATCCTTATATTTAGGCGGAGATAGTTCCATTGGCTCATCGGAAGAGTGTATGATGTCCCTTCCACAAAACCATAGATAAACATCTAGATAACACCAATTGTGATTGTTTTGTGATACACAAGCGAAAACCGATGTCCTAGAATCACCTTTGAAGACCTCGAACACTCCCTTCCTCCTCCGTGACAGTGAGTAGAGTAAAGTCCACCAACAGCACTCACCAATCGAAACCTCTTAGAGTTACATCTGAATAATTACAACCACTGAATATATAGATATTCGATTCCCAGTCCCTGTGGGATCGATAATCTTTATTACTTGACGACATCTGTGCACTTGCGGGCGTTGAGCGCGAGCACGCACTTTGAGTCTTCGACGGTCTCCATCACGAGATTTAAGGTCGCGTTTGCACATCAAGTTTTGACACCGTTCGGACTGATCGATTCGATATCGAATCGTGAAATAGATAATTGGATCGAACCTAGGAAAGATTTACTTTTCTTGTTTTATTTTATTTTATTTTATTTTATTTCAGTTTTGTTTATTCAGTTTCTCTTTCCTTATTTATAATTTCCTTCATATAATGATGCATGCTTTTACTCATGATTATGGTCAATTGAATGTTGTAAGTTTTGGTAACATTTATTGTGAACATTGTGGTGAAACATGGCATACCTTTAACGATTGTCCGGATATATTCGAACCTTCACAATTTGAACAAGAAGATGTCACCTACAATTACAACCAGTGGCCACAAGATGATTTCTATTCATATAGTTATGACTTTGGGTACTTAAACCCTCAAAATTATCCGCCTAAATCCCGACTTGAGAAGATGATGGAAGATTTCATTCGAACAGAACAAGCAGCGAACGATGAATTTCGATGGCGGCATTCGCAGATAGAGACTCAATATCGTTTCCAAAATGAGAACGAGAGCTATGAGTCACCATGCAAATTTTATCCAGAACCAAGCCTCCACTTAGAAACCCCGCTAGATAATTTTACTAGGGAATGCAAAGAGCATAGCCAACAATTTGCAGAGATGATGGAACGGGACCTAGCTAGAATAGAAACCAAATGACTATAAGGTGGCTTTAATGACTGGATCACACCTAATAGGGTGGAGACTCACTTTGAGCGAATGAATGAGGAGGGCATAGATGACATAGGAAGTGAAGAAGTCCAATCAATTCAATCACCATTGGAAGAACTTGAGGATTATATAATTGATACTTTAATCGAGGAGAGCATTGCTTCAATCCAAACACCTCCTAACCTCAAGGATCTAGAAGAGCCTACCATAACCCTAACCGAAGCTTTAGCTACCAATAACGAAGCCCATTTAGCAATTAGTAATGATAAAATTTCATTCGACATAATAACATTTGCTAACCAATCTTTTGTTGAGGATGTTCGTGGTGAGTTATGTTATTTACAGCATTTGGACAAAATAGAATATTATGATCAAACTCCTAATGATTACTTGAGGCTAAGCATGTTCAATCTTGAACAAAGGAAGGTAGCTAATAAATACCTTGCCCCTCCACGAGCAAGATTTAAGAGATATGGTGATAAGGTGTTGGTGCAACAATGCCCCAAGCATTTATATGTTTTGATGTTTGGATAATCATCTAAGTTAGGCAATGCTTTGTGATCTAATTGCAAATATGTTTAAGTGACAGGGAAATCTAAGGATGAAGACTTGGTAAAAGAGAAGTCCAAGTATAGTCTTGGCAAGGAAAGTCCAAGGGACGGACTTGGCAGCATAAGACCAAGCTTGTAGTCTTAGCAGCGTAAAGTTCAAGTGAACCTTGGGAAAGGAAGACCAAGTATGATCTTGGCAAGGGAAGTCCAAGGGATGGGCTTGGCAGCGTAAGACCAAGCTTGTAGTCTTGGCAGCGTAAAGTCCAAGTGAACCTTGGCAAAAGAAGTCCAAAGTAAAGTCTTGGCAGCATAAGTCCAAGCTTGTAGTCTTGGCAGCATAAAGTCCAAGCATTTGGCAACCCAAGACATGACGAAACCGAAGGAAGCTCTTGGAAGCAAAGCGCAAAGGATGAACAAGTCGCGGACTCGGAGGGATCCTGGAGGCGCAAGGCTTAATAAGGAGCTAGAAGGTTGAGTCTAGGTCTAGGGTGTAAAATCAAGTGTGAATTACTCATACTTGATGAGTATCAGTCGACTGATATGATGTATCAGTCGACTGGTCAGGTGCTCGACTAAGTCAGGATGAAACCCTCACCATCGATCACTTTAGCGATGTGATCGATGTTGCAATCAGTCGACTGCCAATAGTGGCATTCGACTGATCAATGCAAATACGAGCACAGAGTGTAGTTGCTGTTGGGTTTCCGGCACCGCGGCGTGTGTGTGTTCGATCATGTTTCGTAAACATGAGCACAGTGGAAGGAATTAAAAATAATAAATCTATATTTATTACAACACACACAACACACGCATGCTATTACAACAAGTGTAGACATAACCGTAAATTAAAATTTGCAATAAAAGGAAATTAAACTACGTTATACCTTCCGTATGACGTGTAGCGGGAACGGCATCAACCGGAACGATCCTCGTAAGAATCGTCTTTATCCGTATCCACGCCGAGCTCCTCGGGATGACTTCGCTAAGTCACGAGCTTCGTCTTCGTACGGGTTACTAGCCTCGTGTTGAAGACGACGTGATCGAGAGATGATCACTATCCGAATCCAAATTCGGACCTAAAAACAAGTCCTCAAGACTCGCTTCTCCGGAGAGGTATTCGTCAACCGATTGACGAATCCTTCGTCCTCCACCTCAGAGGATTACCGGAGATCAAATCCCCGGTATGTTAGCCGTTGTAAGATCACTAACCGTCGTCCAAACGACGCTCCGACGAGAGGAGAAGAAGCTGTCCAGAAAACTGGACAGCTTGGTGGAGGAGTAGGCGCCGGCCAAAACAAGGAGAGAAAAGGCTCACCTTGATGCCGAACCTATAGGAGATCACCGGAGGGTCGCCGGAGGTTCACTGGCTGGAGCTTGGACGCCGGCAAGGGTCTTGGACGGCGGCACAAAGCTGGGCGGCGGCAGCTTTAGGGTTGGCGCCGATTAACTCCTCCAAGGAGTGGGCGGCAACTCAAAGGGGGGCTAGGGTTTGGATTAGTTAGGGTTTAACAATCCCTTAAGCCCACTTTTATAGAGAACTAATTCTCTTAATGGTTAATGGATCATATCCATAAAGCCCGTTAACCCGCTCCATTAAGATAAGTTAAAATAAACCAAACCATGATGGTTTATTTTAAGTTAAAACGAACCGAACCAACCTTTGGTTCATTCGTTTAATATAAACCAAACTCTTTGGTTTATTCTCATCCATTGGATTAGAACCAAACCATTTTGGTCCATCCATTATGTCTTCATAAGACACTGCCCATCCACGCTTCCATTGCGACCGAAACAATTTCATGCTCGCTTTATGTTTGGTCCAACCAAACATAGTTTCTCTCGGTCTGAGAATCCCATTCTCAAGCTCGTTTTAAATCCTTTGGATTACACTCGTTGTGCGTGTGACCAAATAGGTTCTCGGTTTATTTTGGCCGTCTATAATTAACCATTAATTATAGAACGATCATGAGTGGCACCTAGTAGTACATCATGATCCCCAATTAACCGAAAAGATCAGCGGTTGATCGGAACTATTTTGAAACCCTTGATGCTCGAATGAATCGTGCCCTATTCCCTTCACTCATCTTATACCCACTTGGTTCAGGACATGGTCTATTGTGTCAGTCCCCACTAGGCTGACTACGTCACACCTAGCCCAAGTATCATTTCCTCGTCCTACAGATTCTAGTTACTCCACATGTATCGAAGAGTACTTTACTCTAAACATGTAATGCTTTGGCCAAAGACTTTAGTAACAATCCGATGAGAGGCCATGGGTATACATCTCCTCGCAAGGAGTGGTGAATCCTTTATAGGCTATTCAAACACCTTCGATCACTTCGACTTATACCCAATCATCCCGGGTCCACATCTCCTCGGAGATGTTTGCTTAAGATGTCAAAGCATAAGTCTCCATGATCAAGATGACTTGAATAACGCAAGTCAAAGAACATCGCACTTAAGCCACAGTAAGAACTTCATTGACATATCTATATATGCAGAGAACCATATGAAGTCTTACGGCTGGTCACTCCAATGAACTAGTTACCATAACTAGCATCCACGATTAACTCCGGACATCACAATGTCTCCAGCCAGTGAGAATCAGCTGCTTGGATACACCAAGGAGTATACCTCGTGCTAGTCTCGACAGAATTGATGGTGTCTAAATCCATCAATTCATCAACTAGGGATAATTCCGATACATCACAATTACACATGTAGAGATACTCACTAGTTGTGATCCAATCACAAATTCTCTCATGCTGTGAATCGTATCGTGGACATTCAGTAAATGAGTTTAAGATCCAAACAAATACATAAAACATGTATACTCAAATAGTGAATCTTCATTTATCATATAAATGGTTCATACATAAAGCGATTGCCTTAGGACATCTCTCATATATTACTAACAGACTCCCACTTGGCCTAATGCCAATCGCTACGGTATCCAATACCATAAGCTCTAACATGACCCTCAAACTTACTTTGAGGTAATGCTTTAGTCAAATGATCCGCTAAGTTCCTTTCAGTGGGAATTTTCTCGATTTGTATTTCATTCCTACTTATGATCTCTCTGATAAGATGATAGAGGCGAAGCACATGTTTGGATCGTTGATGAGACCTTGGCTCTTTCGCCTGTGCAATTGCTCCATTGTTGTCGCAGTAGACCGGTATTGCTTCAACAATGGCCAGAATCACACCAAGTTCATGAACGAACTTCTTGATCCAAACCGCTTCCTTTGCTGCTTCCGAAGCTGCAATATATTCTGCCTCAGTGGTAGAATCCACTACAGTCTCTTGTTTGGAACTTTTCCAACTCACTGCGCCCCCATTCAAGGTGAACATGTATCCAGACTGAGACCTGGAATCATCCTTGTCTGTCTGGAAGCTGGCATCCGTATACCCGCGTATCACCATGTCCCCTTCTCCATATATTAGGAACACATCCTTAGTTCTTCTCAAGTACTTAAGGATTGTCTTAACAGCCGCCCAATGATCCATTCCTGGATCAGACTGGTATCTGCTCATGACACTCAGAGCATACGATACATCGGGCCTCGTACATAACATAGCATACATGATAGATCCTATTGCGGATGCATAGGGAATCTTACTCATGCAAATCCTCTCGTCTTCTGTGCGCGGACACATAGACTTCGAAAGGTGTTCCCCATGCCTGATGGGTAGATAACCTTTCTTGGATTCCGACATGCTAAACCTCTTTAGCACTCGGTCTATATATGTAGACTGCGAAAGACCAAGCAACCGTTTCGATCTATCTCTATAGATCTTAATCCCAAGGATGTAGGTTGCTTCTCCCAGGTCTTTCATGGAGAATGTCTTGGATAACCAAACCTTAACTGACTGTAAGATTGACACATCGTTTCCTATAAGTAATATGTCATCGACATACAATACTAGGAACACGACTGCACTCCCACTAACCTTCTTGTACACACAAGGTTAAATGCGGATTTTGTGAGAAATCAAACTTTTTGATTGTCTCATCAAAAGCGGATATTCCGACTCTGGATGCTTGCTTGATCCATAAATGGATCGTGCAATTTGCATACCTTGGTTTTGTCAGCCGATGTGAAACCCTCGGTCAGTGTATCATATACACGTCCTCGGCGAGTTTCCATTAAGGAAAAGCTGTTTTCACATCCATCTGCCATATCTCATAATCATAATGAGCCGCTATGGCGGGAGCATCGAATGGATTTAAGCATAGCTACTGAGCGAATAGGTTTCGTCATAATCAACACCTTGCTTTTGGCGATATCCTTTCGCCACCAATCTAGCCTTATAGGTAATCACATTACCATCCATGTCGGTTTTCTTCTTGAAAACCCACTTGCACCCTATAGGCTTTATGCCTTCAGGTGGGTCAACCAAGTTCCAAACTTGGTTTTCGTACATGGAATCCATTTCCGACTTCATGGCACCAAGCCACTTATCCCTTTCTGAACTTGTCAGCACTTCTTCATAACTGGTAGGCTCCTCATCATCAATGAGTAACACGTCGTTCGATTCACTTACGAGAAATCCATATCTCTCAGGAATATTGCGTGTTCTACTAGATCTACGAAGATGTGGTGTTACAATAGGTCCAGCCGATTGCTCATCACTATGAGTTGTCGGCTGTTGTGCTTCACCAGGTATCTCATCAATGTCTATTTGAGTCTCTCGAGCCTCCTCAAGCTCGACGACACTCCCACTATTTTCTTGCAAGAGAAACTCTTTCTCTAGAAATACAGCATGCCTTGAAACAAACACCTTTTGTTCCACAGGATGATAGAATTGGTAACCCCTTGTTTCCTTAGGGTATCCAATAAATAGACATTTATCAGACTTAGCATCCAGTTTGTCTGATACAGTCCGCTTCACATAAGCAGGACAACCCCATATCTTCAAGTAAGATACATGAGGTTTCTTACTAGCCCATATCTCATATGGAGTAGTAGAGACTACCTTGGTAGGCATTACATTTTAACAAGTACATTTATGCGAAGTGCATAACCCCAAACGGACTTGGGAAGAGTCGCATGATTCATCATTGACCTGACCATGTCCAACAAGGTCCGGTTACGCCTCTCAGATACACCATTATGCTGTGGTGTATAGGGCGGAGTCCATTGAGACAATATGCCATTGTCTCTTAGATAATCAAGAAACTCTTGACTTAAGTATTCACCACCTCGATCCGATCGAAGTATTTTAATACTTTTGTCATGTTGTTTCTCTACTTCATTTCTGAATTCTTTGAACCTTTCAAAGGCTTCAGACTTGTGTTTCATCAAGAACACATACCCAAACCGTGAGTGATCATCGGTGAAGGTAATGAAGTAGTTATAGCCTCCTAAAGCTTGAGTTGACATAGGTCCACATACATCAGTATGTACTAGACCTAGTAACTCTCCCACTCGTTCACCTTTTCCAGTAAAAGGTAACTTAGTCATCTTGCCTTTTAAGCATGATTCGCATGTATCGTATGAATCCAATTCAAGCGATTCCGAATTCCACATCGGTGTAATTCGGACATGCGTTTCTTGCTTATATGGCCAAGACGACAATGCCACATATAGAGTCTATTTGATTATCCTTTCGAGCACGCGTGTTGCTCGCCGATATTGAAGATATCCTTTGGATCGTTCAGCGTATAAATGCCATTACTCAAAGTTCCAGTTCCATAAAGTACGCCATTCAAAGTTATATATAACAACAATTGTTACTAAACGTTAAATGGAAACCATTTCTATTTAAGCAGGAAATAGAAACAATGTTCTTTATTAGAGAAGGAACATAATAGCAATTGTCCAGTTCCAAGACTAGTCCACTAGAGCTTGACAAATAAGTTAGATGGCGGTGCAACCTTTGCTCCATTGCCAACTCATAAATTTGACTCCCCTCTGACAAGTCTTCTTCTATTCCTTAGCCCCTGTATGTCATTACATATATGTGAGCTACACCCAGTATCCAATACCCAAGTGTCTAAGGAAATAGAATGACAATCAATAATGAAGATACCTGAAGAGGATGGGGCATCGGATGCCTTCTTCTTCTTCATGGACTCAAGATAAGTCTTGCAGTTTCTTCGCCAGTGGCCTTCCTTGCCACAGTGATGGCAAGTGCCCTTTACTAGTTCGCTTCTTTGCCTTTTTCTTTCCTTTCTTCTGTTCTTTTGCCTTCCTCTTAGAACCTTTCTTTGAGGAATCAACTAACAGAACCGCCTTCTCCTCATGCTTTACAGAAGGCTCCACAGTCTTCAGCATATTAAGGAGCTCGGGAATGGTGGATTCCAATTTGTTCATCCGATAGTTCATCACAAATTGCGAGAAGCTCTTGGGCAAACAATGCAGAATTAAGTCAATACTTAACTCATGATCCATCACAAAACCGAGGGTAGCTAGCCGCTCGATGTACCCGTTCATCTTTAGCACAAACTGCACTACAGACGAACCTTCTTGCATCTTCGTAGTGAAGAGGAGCCTAGAGACCTCGAACCTTTCGGATCTCGCTTGCTCATCGAACAACTCATGAAGATGGAAGACCATAGTATTAGCATTCATATGCTCATGCTGCTTTTGCAGCTCAGGTACCATCGCCGCTAGCATGATGCAACTCGCCAGCTCAGAATCTGCCACATGTTTCTGATAGACCAACATTTGGTCTGGAGTTGCATCGTCCTTAGGACGGTGAGGAAGAGGCTCTTCAAGGACATATGCAAGCTTTTCCGCCTTGAGAACAATTCTCAGGTTTCTAAGCCGATCCAGAAGTTAGGCCCGATCGGTTTTGTTCGAATCCAAAATAGTGCGCAAATTCAAAGCGTCATGATCAATTTATTGACCTAGAAATACAAAGCGAGCATATATGAGAAAATGATTTTAAAATGCATCACATACATTTACAAAATCCCATTCATTTTTCAATTTCAAAAACCCCTAAAATCACTTGGAGATCGTAGGTCCATCTCCGAATGGGCTGATATCCATCATAGATAAGAACAACCTTGGAGTGAGTCCAACAAGCCATTCTTAGCTATGATGGTGGGTATCAAGTATACCGATTACATATCATGTATATGTAACTATCACAATGTGCTATCAACTAATTGAATGTTTACACATACATTGGGTTGTTAACACATTAACAAGTATGCATCATATGCATAGCACCCAACTTCACCTCTCTTCACATCGACCTTGGAGTGAGTCCAACAAATCGATGCTTCAAGTTAAAGCCGACCCATTAATCGCGAAATAGTTTTAATATGGTTAGAGCGCATTCAACCAATTAGCCAGGCTTGGAGTGAGTCCAACAACCCAAACTAACGATTGACCTCTGACTCTTACCATATTAGAGTTAAACTATTCCAATGATTTGAACATGTTCGAGGTTAGTAGGGCTTGGAGTGAGTCCAACAACCCAAACAAGAAACAGAACTCTGGTTCTAACCATATTAATGGAAGGTGTAGGCTTTAATATTGAGTTAGGGTTTTTATGTCTCATCCTCTTTGCATGCAAATAACTATTATCTACATGACATGGCATACATGGCATACATCTACATGTCACGACACGCATGGCATAATGTTATGCATCTAATGCAATTACATGGCATACAATTATGTCATGTATATATTTCCTTATATGTCATAACTATTTATGGAAATAAAATATGTTTAAGATTTGATTCTCCAAATCAAATCATAATTAAATTAGGAAACAAATTTCCAAATCTAATCACATATTTTATTCATGGAATTATTTGATTAAGGAAAATCTATTTAGGAAACCAATTTCCTAAATCATTAAAACTACTTATGGAAATAAAATATTTTAAGATTTGATTTCCCAAATCAAATCATGATTAAATTAGGAAACAAATTTCCAGAATCTAATCAAATATTTTATTTATGGAAAATATCAATTTCCATAAATACTTCCAAATTTCCAAAATTGAAAAATTTTCATAAATACTTCTAAATTTCCAAAATTAGAAAATTTCCAGAAATACATTATGACTATCGCAAAACCATTTTACGATTATGTCGAAACACAACAGGCTCGATACCCTTTGTTGGGTTTTAGCATGGCGTGTGTGTTCGATCATGTTTACGTAAACATGAGCACAGCGGAAGCAATTAAAAATAATAAATCTATATTTATTACAACACACACAACACACGCATGCTATTACAACAAGTGTAGACATAACCGTAAATTAAAATTTGCAATAAAAGGAAATTAAACTACGTTATACCTTCCGTATGACGTGTAGCGGGAACGGCATCAACCGGAACGATCCTCGTAAGAATCGTCTCTATCCGTATCCACGCCGAGCTCCTCGGGATGACTTCGCTAAGTCACGAGCTTCGTCTTTGTATGGGTTACTAGCCTCGTGTTGAAGACGACGTGATCGAGAGATGATCACTATCCGAATCCAAATTCGGACCTAAAAACAAGTCCTCAAGACTCGCTTCTCCGGAGAGGTATTCGTCAACCGATTGATCGCCGTCCTCCACCTCAGAGGATTACCGGAGATCAAATCCCGGTATGTTAGCGCTGTCGGATCACTAACCGTCGTCCAAACGACGCTCCGACGAGAGGAGAAGAAGCTGTCCAGAAAACTGGACAGCTTGGTGGAGGAGTAGGCGCCGGCCAAAACAAGGAGAGAAAAGGCTCACCTTGATGCCGAACCTATAGGAGATCACCGGAGGGTCGCCGGAGGTTCACCGGCTGGAGCTTGGATGCCGGCAAGGGTCTTGGACGGCGGCACAAAGCTGGGCGGCGACAGCTTTAGGGTTGGCGCCGATTAACTCCTCCAAGGAGTGGGCGGCAACTCAAAGGGGGGCTAGGGTTTGGATTAGTTAGGGTTTAACAATGCCTTAAGCCCACTTTTATAGAGAACTAATTCTCTTAATGGTTAATGGATCATATCCATAAAGCTCGTTAACCCGCTCCATTAAGATAAGTTAAAATAAACCAAACCATGATGGTTTATTTTAAGTTAAAACGAACCGAACCAACCTTTGGTTCATTCGTTTAATATAAACCAAACCCTTTGGTTTATTCTCATCCATTGGATTAGAACCAAACCATTTTGGTCCATCCATTATGTCTTCATAAGACACTGCCCATCCATGCTTCCATTGCGACTGAAACAATTTCATGCTCGCTTTATGTTTGGTCCAACCAAACATAGTTTCTCTCGGTCTGAGAATCCCATTCTCAAGCTCGTTTTAAATCCTTTGGATTACACTCGTTGTGCGTGTGACCAAATAGGTTCTCGGTTTATGTTGGCCGTCTATAATTAACCATTAATTATAGAAACGATCATGAGTGGCACCTAGTAGTACATCATGATCCCCAATTAAGAAAAGATCAACGTTGATCGAGAACTATTTACGAAACCCTTGAGCTCGAATGAATCGTGCCCCATTCCCTTCACTCATCTTATACCCACTTGGTTCAGGACATGGTCTATTGTGTCAGTCCCCACTAGGCTGACTACGTCACACCTAGCCCAAGTATCATTTCCTCGTCCTACGGATTCTAGTTACTCCACATGTATCGAAGAGTACTTTACTCTAAACATGTAATGCTTTGGCCAAAGACTTTAGTAACAATCCGACGAGAGGCCATGGGTATACATCTCCTCGCAAGGAGTGGTGAATCCTTTATAGGCTATTCAAACACCTTCGATCACTTCGACTTATACCCAATCATCCCGGGTCCACATCTCCTCGAAGATGTTTGCTTAAGATGTCAAAGCATAAGTCTCCATGATCAAGATGACTTGAATACCGCAAGTCAAAGGAACATCACACTTAAGCCACAGTAAGAACTTCATTGACATATCTATATATGCAGAGAACCATATGAAGTCTTACGGCTGGTCACTCCAATGAACTAGTTACCATAACTAGCATCCACGATTAACTCCGGACATCACAATGTCTCCAGCCAGTGAGAATCAGCTGCTTGGATGCACCAAGGAGTATACCTCGTGCTAGTCTCGAAAGAATTGATGGTGTCCAAATCCATCAATTCATCAACTAGGGATAATTCCGATACATCACAATTACACATGTAGAGATACTCACTAGTTGTGATCCAATCACAAATTCTCTCATGCTGTGAATCGTATCGTGGACATTCAATAAATGAGTTTAAGATCCAATCAAATACATTAAACATGTATACTCAAATAGTGAATCTTCATTTATCATATAAATGGTTCATACATAAGGCGATTGCCTTAGGACATCTCTCATATATTACTAACAGTTGCACTCGACTGCGGCCTACGATCACTCGATTGATCACTCCATCAGTCGACTGATGGAGGGATTAGTCGACTGATCACTTGGCCGTTGGAAATTGCGGCTACGTATCTCCACGGATCTGCTTGTTCAGAAGCCGTTGGTTTCGGCGGCAGTCGACTGATGGTGAGCATCAGTCGACTGATCGAAGCCCAACAGGAAAAACAGCCCTTCTTCTATAAGAAGGGTCCTTGGGGAGCTTGGTGAAGCTAGTGCTCTCATTCCTAGCTACACCCTCATGCTCACCAAGCTTTCCCAAGTGCTTTTGTGATTCTAAACCTCCTCTTCTCTAGTTCTTAATCTTCCATCATTGTAAAGAAGAGGAGAGCATTGTAAGACAAGGTTTCTCCACCTTGGTTCATCCAAAGGAGGATCTAGTGAAGCTTGGCTAGGGCTAATCCACCTTACGGATTGCCGTGGAGTAGGAGTGTCATCTCCGAACCACGTACATCGGGTGTTAGCATTGCTTTCATTGTTTCCTTATTTGTATTCTTATTTGTATTTGTATTGCTTCCGCTAACGTTCTTGTAGAAACAAAGAAAGGCTAATCACCCCCCTCTAGCCATTACAAAGATCCTAACAAGTGGTATCAGAGCGCGGATAGCTTGGAAGATTTCACCATCAACCAAGGCATCAATGGCTCTTCAAGAGGGATATAGCACCGCACCACCGCTCTTCGATGGGAGTCATTTTGCGTATTGGAAAGGTAGGATGAAATATTATCTAATGAGTAATATTGAAATTTGGCATAGCATTGTAGATGGCTTTGAGGAACCAGTGGATGAACATGGAGACCCTATTCCAAGCAAGGATTGGACAAGGGAAATGAATAGGTGGTTCGAATCAAACGCAAAGGCGGTACTCACCATCCAATGCGGTATTACAATGGAGAAACTCAACAAGGTGGGGCCTTTCGAATCCTCCAAGGAGTTACGGGAAAAGCTCATTGAGTTAAATGAAGGATCCAAGGAGTCAAAGAGGGCCAAGAAAGACTTGCTAATTGGACAACTTCAAGCCTTCCAAATGAAGACCCATGAAACTGTAAGCCAAATGCATGGAAGGTTTAAGGAGATTGTGAATGGACTTCACATCATAGGTGAGCGAGTTGACAACCGGGATTTGGTAAGGTATATTCTTCAAGCATTTCCTAGAACTTCTCTATGGACTTCTATAGTTGATGCTATTAAGGTAACTAGGGATCTTTCTCAAATTAAAATTGATGAATTATTTTGTGAGTTTGAATTGCATGAGCAAACTAACATGTCTTCTAAGGAAAAGGGTTTAGCTCTATTTGTTGAAAAGAAGGAAAAGAAGAAGAAAGAAAGGAAAGAGGTGTCATCATCATCCGAGTCGGAGCATGATTCAAGTAGTGATGGAGACTCGTCTAGTGAGATGGCCCATTTTGTCAAGAAGTTCCTTAGAAAATCAAAGGAGTTCAAGAATAGAGAAGCAAGGAAGGGGTCTCATTCTTCAAGAGGTAAGTTTAGTGGTAATTCAAATTTTAATAACAATGTGATTTGCCATGCTTGCAATAAGAAGGGGCACATAAAGCCAAATTGCCTGGAGCTAAAGAAGAAAGAAGAAAAAGAAACGAAGGAAAGGAAGGAGAAGAAGAAGAAGGAGGCCATGATGGCTCAAACCACATGGGACACACCAAATATTGAAGATTCCTCCTCCGATGATGAACTTTGCCACATCACACGCCATGTGGCACTCATGGCCCTAGGAGATGACTCCGGTACATCAAGCCAAGAAGAAGGCTCTTCAAGTGATGAATCGTCATCTAGTGACGATGAGGTAATGAACTCTCCCAAAGTTAAGCTTCTTTATAAATCAATTGCTTATCTTAAAGAGGCTCTAGATAAGTCTAAATCTAAGGTTAAAAGCATGAAGGTAGAACTAAAGGCCATTAGGAATGAAAAACCATCACATGTTGATTCTTGCATGCTTAAGGAAGAGAATGACAAACTTAAGGATGAGGTTAGTGAGTTAAAGGCATGCTTAGAGAAATTTACAAATGACTAAAAATACCTTGACATGATCTTTAGCCGACAAAGAGCCGTTTACAACAAGGCGATTATAGGATACAAGCCAAAAGAAAAAGAAGTTGCTTATATCTCATTAATAAATAGAAAAACAACCATTAAGGGTAAGGTTAAGAAAGCATGGGTACCTAAGAAGTTTTTACTTAATGTTATCGGTCCAAATGTTTGGTTACCAAAAGCTTGTGTTTATCATGTGATTTAGGTAGGAGAGCAAGGTATGTGGATCGTGGATAGCAGTTGTTCAATACACATGACCGGGGATGTAAGCAAGTTCTAAACAATTAAGTATGTGAAGAAGGGAGCGATGTCTTTTGGAAATAGTGGAAAACTCAAGATATTAGGTAGAGGTACAATTGAGGTATCCCCCAAAATTGTCATTCACAAAGTTTTACTAGTTGAAAATATGAAATTTAATTTATTAAGTGTTAGTCAACTTTGTGATGCAAACTATCATGTTTCTTTTGAATCCTCTAAATGCATGATTAGACACAAGGAATTAAATGATTGTATGTTAGTTGGATATAGGAAATAAAATATCTATTATGTTGATCTTTCATATGCTTCTAACATTTCTACTAAGTGTCTTGTTGCAAAAGAAGAAGAAAGTTGGCTATGGCATAGGAGATTGGGGCACATCAACATGAAAAACATAGCCAAGGTAGCCAAGATGGAGTTGGTCAAAGGGCTATCAAAGATCAAGTATGTCAAGAACAAAATGTGTGATGCATGCCAAGAAGGAATACAAACAAAAGCATCACACAAAGGTAAAACCTTAACAAATACTTCCTTACCATTAGAACTATTGCATCTTGACTTATTTGATTGTCATAGTACTCCTTCTTTAAATGGTAGCAAATATTGTTTAGTTATAGTAGATGATTTTTCTAGGTATACTTGGGTCTACTTTATGAAACATAAGGATGATACCTTAGAAATAATCATAGAATTTAGTAAAAGGGTTGAAAATGAAAAGAGTCTCAAAATCAATCGGATCCGTAGTGATCATGGTGGTGAATTTGAGAATTCTAAATTTTCACAATTTTATTTAGAGAAATGGTACAAGCATGAGTTCTCTTGTCCTAGAACACCCCAAAAAAATGGGGTGGTGGAAAGGAGAAATTGTACCCTACAAGAGGCAGCTAGGACTATGCTTAATACATATTCTCTACCTAGCAACTTGTGTGCAGAAGCGGTTAATACCACTTGCTATATCCAAAATAGGGTTCAAATCCATAGGTTTTTAGGAAAGACACCATTTGAATTATGGAATGGGACTATTCCCACAATTCATTATTTCAAAGTCTTTGGATGTAAAGTCTATATTTTAAACACCAAAGATAACTTAGGAAAATTTGAATCCAAAGTGGATGAGGGAATCCTAGTTGGATATTCATCCACAAGTAGAGGATATAGAGTCTACAATAAGAGAACCCAAGGGATTGAGGAGTCCTCCAATGTTCAATTTGATGAAACCACTAGTACCTACCCTAGAAAGTCCTCCATTGATAAGGATATTAATGACAATAATCAAGATATTACCCAAAAACTTCAAAATTTGACCATAAGGGGTAATGATCAAGGGGGAGGAAGAGGAGATTCCGATGATGAAAGAAGGGTGGAAGATAACAATGATCAATTTGAAACCCCTTCTAGAACCCTAAGAATTCATCAAGATCATCCACTTGACCAAGTAGTAGGAGATATATCTCAAGGAGTAAGAACTAGGTCATTTCATAGACCTCCTACTAGTCAAGTTGCTCTTATTTCACAAATTGAACCCAAATCGATCAATGATGCATTACATGATCCGGATTGGATCTTGGCAATGCAAGATGAATTGGCTCTATTTGAAAGGAGTCAAGTATAGGAGTTAGTACCTAGACCCAATGATAGCACCATAATTACTACAAGATGGATCTTTAGGAATAAGCTAGATGACCAAGGAAATATCACTAGAAATAAGGCTAGGTTGGTTGCTAGGATTCAATCAAGTTGAGGGCTTGACTATGATGAGACTTATGCCCCGGTTGCTAGGTTAGAATCTATTAGAATTCTCTTAGGGTATGCTTCCTATATGGGATTTAAACTTTACCAAATGGATGTTAAATCGGCATTCTTAAATGATTATATTAAGGAGGAAGTATATGTAGAACAACCACCCGGGTTTGAGAACATAGAGTATCCAAACCACGTATATAAGCATAGAAAAGCATTATATAGGTTTAAACAAGCTCCCCGGGCATGGTATGAAAGATTATCATCTTTCTTAATTTCTAAGGATTTTAGAAGAGGCCATCAAAATGTTTATAAAGTCAACATTAAAGGATATCTTTATAGCCCAAATATATGTTGATGACATTATTTTGGTCAACAAATGATGATCTTCTTCAAGACTTTATAAAACATGGAGAATGAATTTGAAATGAGTTTAGTTGAAACTTTTCCTAGGGTTACAAGTGCAAACCAATGAAGGGATTCATATTTATCAAACCAAATATGCAAATGAAATGATCAAGAAATTTGGTTTGGAAAATGCCAAAATTGTAACCACTCCTATGGCCACTAGCACTAGAATAGATAGTGATCATGATGGTAAATCAATTGATCTTAAACTTTATAGGAGTATGATTGGTAGCCTACTATACCTAACCGCTAGTAGACCCGATATCTTATTTGCGGTAGGTATGTGTATAAGATACCAATCTTGTGCCAAATCACATTTAGTAGCGTTAAGAGAATTTTAAGATATATTAAAGGCACCCTGTAGGACTTTGTATCCTAGGACTAGGTCCTTTGAGTTGCTTAGTTATCCGATTGATTATGGTTTGCAAATTGGATAGGAAGAGTACTAGCGGTGGATGTCAATTTCTTGGGTCCTCCCTAGTTAGTTGGAGTAGTAGGAAGCAAAATTGTGTTGCTTTATCAACCACCGAAGCCGAATATGTGGCTATGGGTGGTTGTGTAGCTCAATTACTTTGGATGAGACATACTCTTGAGGACTATGAGCTACACTACTCTAACATTAAAGTTTATTGTGACAATGTGAGTACCATCAACTTGACCAAAAATCTGGTACATCACTCTAGGACCAAGCACATTGAAGTGAAACATCACTTCATAAGAGATCATGTGGCAAGAGGGGACATTGAACTTAATTATGTAGAATCTAAGTCTAACCTTGATATCTTCACTGCTCTTCCCAGAATTTTCATCATTAAGGAGAGAGCTTGGTATGTGCTAGAGTAAAAGTCTAGGTTTGCATGATCCCATATTCATATGTTAGCCTTATACCTTGATGCATCTCAAAAGCCTTAGCAACCTTGATTTTTGAATTGAGACATTTAGGAATATGTGAGATGATAGGGAAGGTGAGCTCATCATGCTTGTTATGATGCATTACTATGAACCAATGACACACCTAGAGACATGAATACCTTGTGGACCAATCATTGGGAAGGCTTGTATTCAAGTAATAAATACATGGCTCTAAGAACATGGTTGGAAATTCCAAATCATATATATTTTAAACTATGTTCATCATATTTTGAAAAACAGTTTTCAAGTGAAACACAAAAGTGATATAAAGTTTGCAAAATTTTTAGAACTTTTGTTAGTTTCTAAATTTGTATCAATCTTAAAATCTGGAAAACATATATTTTTCAAAATATTTTTCCTTGATAAAGTATGATTTCAGAAATGTACAAAATTTCGTGATTTTTTGAGATTTTGGAATTTTACATTTTGAAGTTTGAAAATGAAATTTTGATTTCGTGATCGGCGTTCGAAACATCGATTGATTTTGTGTTTTCGATAAATAGCTGCATTTTCTGATATTTAGTGTATCTTTGATTTCCTAAAACTATAGCATGATAATATTGAGTATAAACAAATTTTAGGACTATTTTGTGCATGTTTTAGGGGAGTTTATAAAATGTATCTTTTCATCCCCAAACTTCCATTGTTGGTGCAAAGCTAGGACTTAATTTTTGATTTGTTATGCTCTGCTTCAAATATTATTTATCATGAAGCATATCTTGGATTAAGGGAGCTTAATATCAATATTATACCTTAGTCGATACAACACCTTTAAATTCTTTTAGTTATGAATCCTTCTCTTTTGATGTATGTCAAAGGGGAGAAGGAATGTTTAAGTTAGAATTCATATTGAAAATATGATTATGTGTGTATATTTAAAAGACCTAACAAGTGATTGCCAAACATCAAAGGAGAGATTGTTGGTGCAAGAATGCCCCAGCATTTATATGTTTTGATGTTTGGATAATCATCTAGGTTAAATGCTTTGTGATCTAATTGCGAATATGTTTAAGTGGAATCAAGGATGAAGACTTGGTAAAGAGAAGTCAAGTATAGTCTTGGCAAGAATCAACGGACTTGGCGACATAAGACAAGCTTGTAGTCTTGGCGTAAAGTCCAAGTGAACCTTGGCAAAGGAAGACCAAGTATGATCTTGGCAAGGGAAGTCAAGGGATGGACTTGGCGTAAGCTTGTAGTCTTGGCGCGTAGTCCAAGTGGACCTTGGTAAAAGAAGTTCAAGTAAAGTCTTGGTAGCATAAGTCCAAGCTTGTAGTCTTTGGCGTAAAGTCGATTGGCAACCCAAGACATGAAAGCAAGAAGCTCTTTGAAGCAAAGCGCGAAGGATGAACAAGTCGCGGACTAAGAGGATCACGGGCGCAAGGCTTAATAAGGAGCTAGAAGGTTGAGTCTAGGTCTAGGGTGTAAAATCAAGTGTGAATTACTCATATGATGAGTGTATCGATCACGATGGTAGGTCTCGACTAAGTCGAGGATGAAACCGACCATTAGTCAGCTTGATAGCGGTCGATGTTGAATCGATGGGACATTGCCATTCATTGATCACGCCTCTGAGTGTGTTAGGCATCTTGCCATGATAAGGTTTCGATGTGTGTGGAAAATTTAAGTTAGGTTGATATGTTGGTTTGATATGTGCGTTTGGAGTCTTGGCTTAGTAATTGCACATGGGAGTCAGTTTCACATCTCATGACTCGGTCCTTGAGTCGGTGAAGGATAGCTTTCGCCGTGTGCTTGGAGCATCAGGGACGCGGACGAGAGCTTGGAGTGAAGAGTAGACTTTGAGGAAAGAGGCGAAGGAGCATTGCGAGTCGATCTTAGGACGTGGTCGTGAGCGAAGAACTTCGAGGACTCAGGGATGAGTGGCGAATGTAACCGAATAGTCTTAGGTAAAACTTGGCTTTGGCAAGTGTGATGATTTTGAGGTCATTGCCATGGAATGGCGGTGGTGTCGAACATGGTTCGGAGTTGTTTAGTCGCCGATCGAGCTATGTGGCGATCTTGAATATATCGGGATGAAGCTATTGGTCAGTTTATAGAACCGCTCGTAGGATTAGGCGTGACTACGATCATGATGATCCATCGATCGCCAAGTCTTCCGTTGGACTAGGTATCCGACGTGTTCGGGGCTGAGTTTGCAAGATTGATCGTGGCGCAACGGAAGAAAGCTTTCTATAAAAGAAAGGGTGTGGGCTGGATGGCAAATGCTCTTCTAACGACCATCCAAGTGAAAACACAAACTCTTCTTTTGCTTTTACTTCATTTTTATTGTAAGAAGAGTGATCTTGATTATAAAGGTTACCTCCACCTAGCTTGGTGCAAAGGAGAGACCATTAGTGGATTGGTTTTGGCGGAGTGATTCACCGAGGACGAATCGGGGACCGTGGATTAGCGGCGTAGCCGTGAACCATGTTATGTTAGTAATATATGAGAGATGTCCTAAGGCAATCGCCTTATGTATGAACCATTTATATGATAAATGAAGATTCACTATTTGAGTATACATGTTTAATGTATTTGATTGGATCTTAAACTCATTTACTGAATGTCCACGATACGATTCACAGCATGAGAGAATTTGTGATTGGATCACAACTAATGAGTATCTCTACATGTGTAATTGTGATGTATCGGAATTATCCCTAGTCGATGAATTGATGGATTTGGACACCATCAATTACATGAGACTAACGAGTATACTCCTTGGTGTATCAAGCGGTGATTCTCCGGTGGAGACATTGTGATGTCGGAGTTAATCGTGGATGCTAGTTATGGTAACTAGTTCATTGGAGTGACCGGTAGTAAGACTTCATATGGTTCTCTGCATATATAGATATGTCAATGAAGTTCTTCTCTTGTGGCTTAAGTGCGATGTTCCTTTGACTTGCGGTATTCAAGTCATCTTGATCATGGAGACTTATGCTTTGACATCTTAAGCAAACATCTCTAAGGAGATGTGGACCCGGGATGATTGGGTATAAGTCGAGTGATCGAAGGTGTTTGAATAGCCTATAAAGTTCACCACTCCTTGCGAGAGATGTATACCCATGGCCTCTCGTCGGATTGTTACTAAAGTCTTTGGCCAAAGCATTACATGTTTAGAGTAAAGTACTCTTGATACATGTGGAGTAACTAGAATCCAGTGGGCGAGGAAATGATACTTGGGCTAGGTGTGGCGTGAGTCGACCTAGTGGGGTGACACTATAGACCATGTCTGAACCAAGTGGGTATAAGATGAGTGAAGGAATGGGGCACGATTCATTGAGCTCTTGAAGGGTTTTGAAATAGTTACGGATCGTAGTTGATCTTTTGGTTAATTGGGGATCATGATGTACTACTAGGTGCCACTCATGATCGTTCTATAATTAATGGTTAATTATAGGCGGCCAACATAAACCGAGAACCTATTTGGTCACACGCAGCAGTGTAATCCAAAGGATTTAAAGCGAGCTTGAGAATGGGATTCTCGAGAGAGAAACTATGTTTGGTTGGACCAAACATAAGCGAGCATGAAATTGTTTGATCGCAATGGAGGCGTGGATGGGCGTGTCTTATGAAGACATAATGGATGGACCAAAATGGTTTGGTTCTAATCCAATGGATGAGAATAAACCAAAGGGTTTGGTTTATATTAAGCGAATGAACCAAAGGTTGGTTGGTTCGTTTTAACTTAAAATAAACCATCATGGTTTGGTTTATTTTAACTTATCTTAATGGAGGCGGGTTAACGGGCTTTATGGATATGATCCATTAACCATTAAGAGAATTAGTTCTCTATAAAGAGGGCTTAAGGGATTGTTAAACCCTAATCCAAAAACCTAGCTAGTTGCCGCCCATGTTGTTGGCCCAACACATTGTTGCCGCCCAGCCTTGTGGTGGCGCCGTCCACTCCTTGCCGGCGTCCAAGCTCAGCCGGTGAACCTCCGGCGACCCTCCGGTGATCTCCTATAGGTTGGCATCAAGGTGAGCCTTTTCTCTCCTTGTTTTGGCGGCGCCTACTCCTCCACCAAGCTGTCCAGTTTTACTGGACAGCTTCTCCTCGTCGGGCGTCGTTTGGGCGACGGTTAGTGTTCCGACAGCGGCTAACTTACGAGATTTGATCTCCGGTAATCCTCTAGTGGAGGGGCGAAGGATTCGTCAATTGGTTGTGAATACCTCTCCGGAGAAGCGAGTTTTGAGAACTTCGTTTTGGATCGAATTTGGATTCGGATCGTGATCATCTCTCGATCACGCGTCGTCTTCAACACGAGGCTAGTAACCCGTCGAAGGCGAAGCTCGTGGCTTAGCGAAGTCATCAGGGCTCGGCGTGGATCACGGATAGAGCGATTCTTACGAGGATCGTTCGGTTGATGCGTTCCGCTACCGTCATCTGAAAGGTATAACGTAGTTTAATTTCCTTTTATTGCAAATTTTAATTTACGGTTATGTCTACACTTGTTGTAATAGCATGCGTGTGTTGTGTGTGTTGTAATAAATAGGAGTATTTATTATTTTTATTGCTTCCGCTGTGCTCATGTTTACGAAACATGATCGAACACACACATGCCTTGTGATGGAAACCCTGATGGTATCAGACATAATCGTAAAATGGTTTTGCGATAGTCATAATGTATTTCTGGAAATTTTCTAAATTTTGGAAATTTAGAAGTATTTATGGAAATTTTCAATTTTGGAAAGTCTAGAAGTATTTATGGAAATCTTCCACTTTTGGAAAGTTGGAAGTATTTATGGAAATTGATATTTTCCATAAATAAAATATTTGATTAGATTCTGGAAATTTGTTTCCTAATTTAATCATGATTTGATTTGGGAAATCAAATCTTAAAATATTTTATTTCCATAAGTAGTTTTAAAGATTTAGGAAATTGGTTTCCTAAATAGATTTTCCTTAATCAAATAATTCCATGAATAAAATATGTGATTAGATTTGGAAATTTGTTTCCTAATTTAATTATGATTTGATTTGGAGAATCAAATCTTAAACATATTTTATTTCCATAAATAGTTATGACATATAAGGAAATTATATACATGACATAATTGTATGCCATGTAATTGCATTAGATGCATAACATTATGCCATGCATGTCGTGACATGTAGATGTATGCCATGTATGCCATGCCATGTAGATAATAGTTATTTGCATGCAAAGAGGATGAGACATAAAAACCCTAACTCAATATTAAAGCCTACACCTTCCATTAATATGGTTAGAACCAGAGTTCTGTTTCTTGTTTGGGTTGTTGGACTCTCTCCAAGCCCGGCTCGAACCTGAACATGTTCAAATCATTGGAATAGTTTAATACTAATATGGTAAGAGTCAGAGGTCAATCGTTAGCTTTGGTTGTTGGACTCTCTCCAAGCTGGGCTAATTGGTTGAATGCGCTCTAACCATATTAAAACTATGTCCTGATTAATGGGTTGGCTTTAACCTGGAGCATCGATTTGTTGGACTCTCTCCAAGGTCGATGTAAAGGGAGGTGAAGTTGGGTGCTATGCATATGATGCATACTTGTTAATGTGTTAACAACCCAATGTATGTGTAAACATTCAATTAGTTGATAGCACATTGTGATAGTTACATATACATGATATGTAATCGGTATACTTGATACCCACCATCATAGCTAAGAATGGCTTGTTGGACTCTCTCGAGGTTGTTCTTATCTATGATGGATATCGACCGATCGGAGATGGACCTACGATCTCAGTGATTTTAAGGGTTTTTGAAATTCGAAAAATGAATGGGATTTATAAATGTATATTGATGCATTTTAAAATCATCTTTCTCATATATGCTCGTTTTGTATTTCTAAGTTAATATATTGATCATGATGTGTTTGAATTTGCGTTCCATTTTGGATTGAATAAATTAGTGGGCGAACTTCTTGGTGGCTTAGAAACTTGAGAATTGTTCTCAAGGTGAAAAGCTTGTGTATGTCCTCAGCGCCTCTTCACTTGTCCTAGTGACGATGCAACTTTGGACCAATTGTTGGCCTATCGAGAAACATGTGATTGATTACGACAAATGAGTTGCATCATGCTAGCCGCGATGGAACCCAAGCTACGAAGCGGCATGAGCATATGGATGCTCATATCGTAGTCCTTCATCTTTGTGAGTTGGTTGATGAGCAAGTGAGATTGAAGGTTGAAGTCTCAAGCTCCTCTTCACCTCTGAGATGCAAGGAGGTTCATCACGTAGTGCTTTGCTCAACATCTTTGAAGCTGTGGAGCCTTACGAGAAGCATGAGTAGGGGACAATGTTGTTAGTTGATTCCTCGAAGAAAGGTTCTAAGAGGAAGTCAAAGGAACAATGAGAAGGGAAAGAAGAAAAGGCTAAAAGGCAGAACCAGCTCAAGCCATCATTATGGCAAGGAGGCCATTTGCGAAGAAATTGCAAGATTTATCTTGAGTCCAGTGAAGAAGGATAAGGCATCGGATGCCCCATCTTCTTGAAATCTTCTTTATTGATTGTCATTCTATTTCCTTAGACACTTGGGTATTGGATCTTGGGTGTGGCTCACATATATGTAATGACATACATGGGCTAAGGAATAGAAGAAGACTTCGTCGAGGAGAGTCAAATTTACGTGTTGGGAATGGAGCAAAGGTTCTTTCGCCATCATCGTATTTGTTGAAACTCCTGCGGACTTGTCTTAGAAGCTGACAATTGCTTTTATATTCCTTTGTTGATAAAGAACATCATTTCTATTTCTTGTTTAAATAGAAATGGTTTCCATTTGTTTAGTAACAATTGTTGTTACATAACTTTGAATGGAGTTCTTTATGGAATTTGGAACTTTAAGCAATGGTGTTTATCGTTGGGCGTATCCGGTGACATTTGCAATATCGGCGAGCAACAAGAGTGCTCGAAAGGATAATCAAATAGACTCCTATATGTGGCATTGTCGTCTTGGCCATATAAGCAAGAAGCGCATGTCAGAATTACCGATGTGGAATTAGCGGAATCGTTGAATTGGATTCATACGATACATGCGAATCATGCTTAAAAGGCAAGATGACTAAGTTACCTTTCTTGGAAAGGTGAGCAGTGGGAGAGTTACTAGGTCTAATACATGCGATGTATGTGGACCTATGTCAACTCAAGCATTAGGAGGCTATAGCTACTTCATTACCTTCATGATCACTCACGGTTTGGGTATGTGTTCTTGATGAAACACAAGTCTGAAGCCTTTGAAAGGTTCAAAGAATTCAGAAATGAAGTAGAGAAACAACATGACAAGAGTATTAAAATACTTGATCGGATCGAGGTGGTGAATACTTAAGTCAAGAGTTTCTTGATTATCTAAGACAATGGCATATTGTCTCAATGGACTCCGCCCTATACACCCACGCATAATGGTGTATCGAGGCGTACTTAGGACCTTGTTGGACATGGTCAGTCAATGATGAATCATGCGACTCTTCCCAAGTCCTTTTGGGGTTATGCACTTGAGACAATTTGTTTACTTGTTAAGCGGAATGCCTACCAGGTAGTCTCAACTACTCCATATGAGATATGGAATGGTAAGAAACCTCATGTATCTTACTTGAAGATATGGGGTTATCTGCTTATGTGAAGCGGTATGTCTTGGATGCTAAGTCGATAAATGTCTATTTATTGGATACCCTAAGGAAACAAGGGTTACCAATTCTATCATCTGTGGAACAAAGGTGTTTGTTTCAAGGCATCTTTGTGTTTCTAGAAAGAGTTTCTCTTGCAAGAAAGCGATGGGAGTGTCGTCGAGCTTGAGGAGGCTCGAGAGACTCAAATAGACATTGATGAGATACGGTGAAGCCTGACGGTAAACTGACTCATAGTGATGAGCAATCAATTTGGACTATTGTAACACCACATCTTCGTAGATCTGGTAGAACACATGATATTCACGAGAGATATGGATTTCGTAAGTGAATCGAGCGCGTGTTACTCATTGATGATGAGAGCCTACGGTTATGAAGAAGTCTTGACAAGTTGAGAAAGGGATAAGTGGCTTGGTGCCATGAAGTGAAATGGATTCCATGTATGAAAACCAAGTTTGGAACTTGGTTGACCCACTGAAGGCATAAAGCCTATAGGGTGCAAGTGGGTTTTCAAGAAGAAAACCGACATGGATGGTAATGTGATTACCTATAAGGCTAGATTGGTGGCGAAGGATATGCGTCGAAAACAAGGTGTTGATTATGTGAAACCTATTACTTTGTAGCTATGCTTAAATCCATTCGGATGCTCCTGGCCATAGCGGCTCATTATGATTATGAGATATGGCAGATGGATGTGAAAACAGCTTTCCTTAATGGAAACTTGCTCGAGGACGTGTATATGATACAGCCTGAGGGTTTCACATCGGTTGATAAAACCAAGGTATGCAAATTGCGACGGTCCATTTATGGATTGAAGCAAGCATCCAGGAGCTGGAATATCCGTTTTTGACGAGACGATCAAAAGGTTTGATTTCTCACAAAATCCAGACGAACCTTGTGTGTACAAGAAGGTAAGTGGGAGTGCAGTCGTGTTCCTAGTGTTGGGGATTTGACGCCCGCTAGAGGGGGGGTGAATAGCGTGATACCGTACGATGATGGAATTCTTTTGCGTTCGATCGTCTACAATCTTGTTAGCACAGCGGAATAGTAATAACAAATAAATATAACAAGACACACAATCACAACACGATCACAACACAAGCATATAACGTGGTTCGGAACCGTAACGGTTCCTACTCCACGGATCGAGCTCTAACGAGCTCTAGCGACGCCAATGCAATCACTAATCAATAAACTCCTTCTCGACAATAAGTCGGAGGTGGAGAAACCTCGTACACAAGATTACAACAATAATCTAAAGAAATACAAGCAAATACAAAGGAAATGTAAAGAACACTTTACAAGACTAGGGTTTGAGCACTTTGCTTGTTGGTTGCTTGGATGAGGTTGAAGGGCCCTGAAATGCACCTGCAAATCGCCTTCAAATCGCCTCAAGAAAGCTCCCCAAGAACTGATCCCGCAATCTCCACGAACAGCTTCCTTTTATCTCGCGTCGGGCTGGATTTCCTGGCGATCGGCGCCATAAATCACCGGATCGCCAACGCTGCTGAGACAACGGCTCAATCCACGTCGGAAAAATTCCAACGGGACTCTCACGATCGGCCAACATTGGCGGATCGGCCAATCTATAATCATTGCGCCCGATCGGCTCACGGAGCGTCTGTGCTCGCAACTCGCGGTCATTGCCATCCCTTAGCGATCATTGCTGCCGATCGGCCCGATCGCTCCCATGAGCGGTCATTGCAACTAAAGCTCTCAGCCGTGCGATCGAACTCGAGTCGACTCGGGATCGAACCGACCATAATGCGTCATCGCCAACCTCAAGAATGAGGTTTTAACCCGTATGGTGCCCCATACTTGCTAGACCACCCTTAGCCTAGACCTAAGCCTTCTAGCCACCTCCATCGACCTCACGCCTCTCGGATCCCTCCAAGTCATCCATGACTTGTTCATCCATCGCGCTAGCTTCAGTGCTTCCATCGGCTATGTCATGCTAGCGGTGTCTACACTTGAGGCACATTGGACTTACGCCGCCAAGACTCCGCTTGGAATTTACGCCAATATCAATCCCCTTGGACTTCTCAAATGCCAAGACTCAAGCTTGGACTTTCCCTTGCCAACCCATGTTGGACTTTCCATGCCAAGACCCATGCTTGGACTTTCCATTTGCCAAGACCCATGCTTGGACTTCTCATGCCAAGTGCTCAAGACTTGGACTTTCCCAATTGCCAAGTGTCCCACTTGGACTTTCCATGCCAAGTACCCATGACTTGGACTTTCCCTTGCCAAGACCCATGCTTGGACTTTCCCATAATCACATGGTCAACCCTGGTCAACCATCAAGTCAATTATAACCTGGGTCGATTGCTCCAACAATCTCCCCAACATATTAACCGACATTAATGTCAAACATCAATGTCAATCCTATGTCTAACATACTTTGTCAAACATATTGTCAAACATCAAAACATCACAGTCAAACTCGAGTCTTGGTGTCGTGACTGGGCCGATTACACCAACAATCTCCCCCTTTTTGATGTTTGATAAAAACCAAATCAAACCATGAGTTAGAACACTAACTCAAATCCCTTACCAATTATCCCAAATTGGTAAACACTCACCAAATGTTCTCCCCCAAACATTTAAGTGAAAATGTAAATCAAATGTTCTCCCCCAAACATTCTCCCCCTTTTTGACTAACATCAAAAAGGTTTTCTCTCCAAGGAGGTCAATGTCTCATGTCCCAATGAGATCTTACAATCTCCCCCTTGATCAAAAATACCTAGGATGTCTACCATCTTCCTAGTGATAAGTCTCATATCACTCAAGAGAGGCACTCCTATCTCACTCTCCCAATTTCCAAATTGGGTATCAAACACCCATCAATTTTCAATTGATAACATTCTCCCAAAAAAAAACATCCATCATCCCAAGATGGATACCTCCCCCTAAAGGCTTGCTCCCCCTTGACCATTGCACCAACAATGTCCTTGGAAGCCCTAAGCCAATAGGAACTCTAAACCATCAAAATTAAGGTTCTAAGTTTAACATAGAACTTTTACTCACCCTAAATTTGATACTTTGACCTAACACAACTCCTAATCCATATCCAATGGATTTTCACCCTTCATAATGCTTCCCAAAGCATATCCTAGGGTTAGGAGTGGTTAGGAACCTTTACCATAGCTGAACACGGGCTAAACAAACCTTGTTAATCCGAAATCAGACACTGGCGATCGACCGATGTCGATCATTGCCACTCTCATCGATCATTGCCACCGAGTAGCGATCGGTGTAATTGAAAATTCAATTTTCATTATCGAAATCAATTTTGAAAATCATAACTAATTATCGTATATCGAAAAATCACGAAATTTGATACGTATAATACTTATGACCAAAACAATGGGTGAAAAATGTTTGAAAAATATTTTACCCATAAAATAGTGAGTTTGATACAAAACTCAAAACCATTGAAATTTTCAATGTTTTGACCCTATTTTATATCAACTTCATCAATGGTGATTGCTATCAAAAGATAGACTTCACCAAGGTTTTCTAAATTGATTTTAAAATGATTTCAAAACCTTATTTTGGATCATATTCCTTGGGCTCTAAGTACATGACTTGTACACAAGCTTTCCCAATGATCCACACTGGAAAATTAGATGAGTTTTAGTTCATCTAGATGCAAAAACTATGCACCTTGAACTCAACTCATATCCTAGCATCTCACATGTATCTAGGGTGTATAAATACACATACATGTCAATTGGATGTGAGATGTGGGTTTTGTTCTCTTAACCTAGGGTTTCATGCATTTTTCTAAGGCAACTCTGCTTGATTCCCTTATAAATGGGACTCCAAGTCATGCCATAGTCCTTAAATCAATTTTAATCAATTTAGATGCATGAAAATGATCATGGCATAATAATAGAAAAATAAATCATGGCCAATGATCATGATGTCATGGCATATGATGAAATCTAAAAACACATGACATTTAATATCTTAATCCTAAGCATGATCATGACATTTAGATGATAAAAGTAAACATGATGTCATGTCATGACATATGGCAAACAAATCATGGCATATAAAATATATAGGTATAACACCTAAATTTTAATATTAATTGCCATTTGTTGGGATTAAACATATTTTGCCATATTAACCTAATCTCCCTAGTGTGCCAAAACCCAAAATGGCACACCTCTAAACCTAAATTGTGCCAAAATGATCATTTTATCAAACTTCATAATTAATATTGGCATATCCTAAAATCTTTTAGGATTAAAAACTCAAATGTATTTCAAGGTAACCATAACCTTGAAAATAACCTAAAAGTGCCACCTTTGTTATGGTTGAGTTAACTACCCATCCAATCAAGGTTGGCACACCTAAACCCATCTTAGCGTGAATCAATCACGCTCTTAGGAACAAAACGATTTGAACTCCTAGGGTTACTTAGATATTCCTTAGGGATAACCTCCTAGATACCTTCTAATGACCTTCCTAGGCTTGTGGCCTTGGTCATTTGGGTCTTACCTAGGTTAACCTTAGGGTGCCTCCCTAACAACCTTCTTAGTGGCCACCTAGGTTTCCTAGAAACCCTAGCCACTAGGCATATCCTTTGGTCAACTATAGGGATGACTTCCTATTGACCTTGGTCTTCCTAGACCTAGTTTGTGTTCCATAGTCAAATGGAACACAATGATAACCACCTTAGGCTTAGGTTTGTGACCCAAACCTTTCTTGCCCTTGGTTGACTTTTGACTCTTAGGTCCTAAGTGTTGACTTTGACTATTGGACCCTTGATTTTGACCATTAGACCCTTTAAATTGATTTTGTATATTCCTAAGGGTCTTTTCAAGTTTTCAAGCCTTGACCTTAAGGCTTGGTTCTCTAATTCTAATTTCCCAATTTTAGAATCTTGATTTAAATCTTGGGCATTTGACTTTCTTGGCATATGCCTAGTCCATTTTGGATTAAAACCTAGATGTTCTTGTATTTTCTTAATAGATTCCCTAGGTATGGTTTTTCTAGGGACATTAGTCCCAAATTTCTCCTTATTACTAAAATGGTCACTTTTAGCTCCTAAGAAAAAATATTTATTCCTATTAGCATGCTTTTCATAAATTGCAAGAGAATTTAAATTCTAGCATGCCTTTGCCTATTAACTAAAGAAGGTGCATTATTGAAATATACCTTAGGGTTTGCCTAGAGCTCCCCCTATGTAGCTCCTCTTTGGTCTTTTTGCTTCCCCTAGGACATTGATTCCTATAATGTCCCCTTGAGTTCCACTTGAAGCATATGATATGCTCCTTGCTCTTGATATTTGAGGAACCGTCATCCTTGACTTTTGGTGCGGTGGAGCTTTCCTAATCTTCTTTGGGCACTTGCTCTTGTAGTGCCCAAATTCCCTACACTCAAAGCACATGATATTATTTTTATTTGAGATTGATGTGTTTGAGTTACCTAGTTGTGGTGGAGAGTTGTATTTTGAGCTTCTCATCTTGATTGGATGTTGAAGCTTCTTCTTGTTGCTCGGTGTGGAAGTTCTCTCCTCCCCCTCAATCCTTGAGGTGGATGCTTCTTCCACTTCCTCCACCAACCCGAAATTGACTCCCTATCAACTTCGATTCTACTTCCTCTTCCTCTTTGGATGTTGATGATCTCTCAACCTCCAAGTCCTAACTTCCTTGTGAAGATGATGCATTAGCCTCTTCGGTCTCTTCCTCTTGGACCATTGATGGGCTTTCATGGAGCTTTGCCAAATCGCTCCTTAGCTCCTTAGCATCCATGCATTCACCTAGGCTACACAAGAATTCATTTGGAATTAAATCAAAATGAATTTGATTACCTTCTTGTTTTCTCGAATCTTTGGAGTTGATCTTCACTCCATCTCTTTTCTTGAGAAACCACCTTTTGGTCCTCTAGGATACTCAAATCCTTCCATTAATAGAGACCATTCCTCGAAGTCCTCATCATCAAAAAATCTTCAATTCTTCTCTTCCAAGAATGAAGCCTTCTTGTCCATATAATGATAAGGGACGGTGTGTTGATGTCCCATCCTAATTGTCTTGGACTTCCATCTTTTACCCTCTCGCCTCTTTGTCTTTGCTCCCGGTTGTTAATCCGTTGAATAGCCCCGGGCTCGATACCACTTGTTAGGATTTGGCGCCGCTAGAGGGGTGAATAAGCGTGATACCTACGTAGATGGAATTCTTTTGCATTGATCGTCTACAATCTTGTTAGAGTGGAATAGTAATAACAAATAAATATAATAAGACACACAATCACAACACGATCACAAATATAGCGTGGTTGGGAACCAGCGGTTCCTACTCCACTGGATCGAGCTCTAAGAGCTCTAGCGATGCCAATGCAATCACTAATCAATAAACTCCTTCTCGACAACAAGTCGGAGGTGGAGAAACCTCGTACACAAGATTACAACAATAATCTAAAGAAATACAAGCAAATACAAAGGAAATGTAAAGAACACTTTACAATGCTAGGGTTTGAGCGCTTTGCTTGTTGGTTGCTTGGATGAGGTTGAAGGGCCCTGAAATGCACTGCAAATCGCCTTCAAATCGCCTCAAGCTCCCAAGGCGATCCAAAATCTCCACGAGCTTCCTTTTATCCTCGGGTCGATTTGGATTTCCGCATGACCGCCGCATAAATCACCGGTCATTGCCACTATCGTGATGTGAGACACCGGCTCAATCCACGTTGGAAAAATTCCAAGGGGACTCTCGATCGGCCACGCCAACATTGGCGGCCGATCGCTGCCTACGCGATCGCCCGGGCGGCTCACGGGCGTTCGCTCAACGAACTCTCGACCATCCTTAGCGATCCCGATCGGCTGTCCCTCAAGAATGAGGTTTTAACCCAAGTATGGTGCCCCATACTTGCTAGACCACCCTTAGCCTAGACCTAAGCCTTCTAGCCACCTCCATCAGCCTCACGCCTCTCGGATCCCTCCAAGTCATCCATGACTTGTTCATCCATCGCGCTAGCTTCCAGGTGCTTCCATCGGCTATGTCATGCTAACGGTGTCTACACTGCCAAGGCACATTGGACTTACGCCGCCAAGACTCCGCTTGGACTTTACGCCGCCAATATCAATCCCCTTGGACTTCTCAAATGCCAAGACTCAAGCTTGGACTTTCCCTTGCCAACCCATGTTGGACTTTCCATGCCAAGACCCATGCTTGGACTTTCCATTTGCCAAGACCCATGCTTGGACTTCTCATGCCAAGTGCTCAAGACTTGGACTTTCCCAATTGCCAAGTGTCCCACTTGGACTTTCCATGCCAAGTACCCATGACTTGGACTTTCCCTTGCCAAGACCCATGCTTGGACTTTCCCATAATCACATGGTCAACCCTGGTCAACCATCAAGTCAATTATAACCTGGGTCGATTGTATAAACAATCTCCCCAACATATTAACCGACATTAATGTCAAACATCAATGTCACGGTCAATCGTGACCTGGGCCGATTGCACCAACACCTAGTATTGTATGTCGATGACATATTACTTATAGGAAACGATGTGTCAATCTTACAGTCAGTCAAGGTTTGGTTATCCAAGACATTCTCCATGAAAGACCTGGGAGAAGCAACCTACATCCTTGGGATTAAGATCTATAGAGATAGATCGAAACAGTTGCTTGGTCTTTCGCAGTCTACATATATAGACCGAGTGCTAAAGAGGTTTAGCATGTCGGAATCCAAGAAAGGTTATCTGCCCATCAGGCATGGGGAACACCTTTCGAAGTCTATGTGTCCGCGCACAGAAGACGAGAGGATTTGCATGAGTAAGATTCCCTATGCATCCGCAATAGGATCTATCATGTATGCTATGTTATGTACGAGGCCCGATGTATCGTATGCTCTGAGTGTCACGAGCAGATACCAGTCTGATCCAGGAATGGATCATTGGGCGGCTGTTAAGACGATCCTTAAGTACTTGAGAAGAACTAAGGATGTGTTCCTAATATATGGAGAAGGGTACATGGTGATACGTGGGTATACGGATGCGGATCCGCATGCATAAGGATGATTCCATGTCTTAGAATGCAGGTATGTATTCACCTAGAATGGAGGCGCAATAAGTTGGAAAGGTTCCAAGCTTGACACTATAGCGGATTCTCGCCACTAAGGCGAATACGCTGCGCCTTGGAAGCAAAGAAAGGAAGCGGTTTGGATCAAGTAGTTCATCTATGAACTTGATGTGGTCTCATCAATGATCCAAACATGTGCTTCGCCGCTATCATCTTATCAGAGAGATCATAAGTAGGAACGAAATACAAATCGAGAAAATTCCCACTAAAAGGAACTTAGCGGATCCTTTGACTAAAGCATTACCTCAAAGTAAGTTTGAGGGTCATGTTAGAGCTTATGGTATTGGATACCGTAGCGATTGACATTAGGCCAAGTGGGAGTCTGTTAGTAATATATGAGAGATGTCCTAAGGCAATCGCCTTATGTATGAACCATTTATATGATAAATGAAGATTCACTATTTGAGTATACATGTTTTATGTATTTGATTGGATCTTAAACGCATTTACTGAATGTCCACGATACGATTCACAGCATGAGAGAATTTGTGATTGGATCACAACTAGTGAGTATCTCTACATGTGTAATTGTGATGTATCGGAATTATCCCTAGTCGATGAATTGATGGATTTGGACACCATCAATTCTGTCGAGACTAGCACGAGGTATACTCCTTTGTGTATCCAAGCAGCTGATTCTCACTGGCTGGAGACATTGTGATGTCCGGAGTTAATCGTGGATGCTAGTTATGGTAACTAGTTCATTGGAGTGACCAGCCGTAAGACTTCATATGGTTCTCTGCATATATAGATATGTCAATGAAGTTCTTACTGTGGCTTAAGTGCGATGTTCCTTTGACTTGCGGTATTCAATTCATCTTGATCATGGAGACTTATGCTTTGACATCTTAAGCAAACATCTCCGAGGAGATGTAGACCCGGGATGATTGGGTATAAGTCGAAGTGATCGAAGGTGTTTGAATAGCCTATAAAGGATTCACCACTCCTTGCGAGGAGATGTATACCCATGGCCTCTCGTCGGATTGTTACTAAAGTCTTTGGCCAAAGCATTACATGTTTAGAGTAAAGTACTCTTCGATACATGTGGAGTAACTAGAATCCGCAGGACGAGGAAATGATACTTGGGCTAGGTGTGACGTAGTCAGCCTAGTGGGGACTGACACTATAGACCATGTCCTGAACCAAGTGGGTATAAGATGAGTGAAGGGAATGGGGCACGATTCATTCGAGCCATCAAGGGTTTCGTAAATAGTTCGGATCAACTGCTGATCTTTTGGTTAATTGGGGATCATGATGTACTACTAGGTGCCACTCATGATCGTTCTATAATTAATGGTTAATTATAGACGGCCAACATAAACCGAGAACCTATTTGGTCACACGCACAACGAGTGTAATCCAAAGGATTTAAAACGATCTTGAGAATGAGATTCTCAGACCGAGAGAAACTATGTTTGGTTGGACCAAACATAAAGCGAGCATGAAATTGTTTCAGTCGCAATGGAAGCGTGGATGGGCAGTGTCTTATGAAGACATAATGGATGGACCAAAATGGTTTGGTTCTAATCCAATGGATGAGAATAAACCAAATGGTTTGGTTTATATTAAACGAATGAACCAAAGGTTGGTTCGGTTCGTTTTAACTTAAAATAAACCATCATGGTTTGATTTATTTTAACTTATCCTAATGGAGCGGGTTAACGGGCTTTATGGATATGATCCATTAACCATTAAGAGAATTAGTTCTCTATAAAAGAGGGCTTAAGGGATTGTTAAACCCTAATCATCCAAAATCCAAACCCTAGCCGCCCAACATGTTGTTGCCGCCCAACACATTGTTGCCGCCCAGCTTGTGGTGGCGCCATCCAGCTCCTTGCCGGCGTCCAAGCTCCAGCCGGTGAACCTCCGGCGACCCTCCGGTGATCTCCTATAGGTTCGGCATCAAGGTGAGCCTTTTCTCTCCTTGTTTTGGCCGGCGCCTACTCCTCCACCAAGCTGTCCAGTTTTCTGGACAGCTTCTCCTCCTCTCGTCGGAGCGTCGTTTGGACGACGGTTAGTGCTCCGACAGCGGCTAACTTACCGGGGATTTGATCTCCGGTAATCCTCTGAGGTGGAGGACGAAGGATTCGTCAAACGGTTGACGAACACCTCTCCGGAGAAGCGAGTTTTGAGAACTCGTTTTGGATCCGAATTTGGATTCGGATCGTGATCATCTCTCGATCACGTCGTCTTCAACATGAGGCTAGTAACCCGTACGAAGACGAAGCTCGTGACTTAGCGAAGTCATCCCGAGGAGCTCGGCGTGGATACGGATAGAGACGATTCTTACGAGGATCGTTCCGGTTGATGTCGTTCCCGCTACACGTCATACGAAAGGTATAACGTAGTTTAATTTCCTTTTATTGCAAATTTTAATTTACGGTTATGTCTACACTTGTTGTAATAGCATGCGTGTGTTGTGTGTGTTGTAATAAATAGGAGTATTTATTATTTTTATTGCTTCCGCTGTGCTCATGTTTACGAAACATGATCGAACACACACACGCCGCGGTGCCGGAAACCCAACATGTTATACTATTGTGTTAGCGTTTGTTTTCTTGTATTTGTATTTGCTTGTCTTTATTGTTTCCGTTGCGCTAATTAGTTTTGTAGACGAGCAAATACCAACATTCAACGACAAAGGGCTATTCACCCCCCCTCTAGCCGGCCGTTCGATCTCCAACAAGTGGTATCAGAGCCAAGTCGCTTGTCGAGGACTAACCGCCGCAACAAGCACTTTATCAAAAGATGGCCGGCTCCAATATTCATCCACCGAAGTTTGAAGGAGAATTCACTTGGTGGAAAAAGAGAATGGAGGTATTTTTCGAAACGGATTTTGATATTATGATTATAATGGAATCCGGTTTCGTTTTGCCTAGGGATGAAGAGGGAAAGCTAATAGAGAAGTCAAGGTGGACCAAGAGGCAAAGAGAGGAGCACCTTGCAAATTCAAAAGCAAAGCACCATCTCTACAATGTGCTTCCTCAACAAGAAATAAATAGAATTGGAGAATGCCTAAGTGCCAAGGAGATGTGGGAGAAGCTAATTGAGCTTCATGAAGGCACATCCGAGGTGAAGCTAGCAAGGAGAGACCTCCTCCGCTCCCAACTCAACAACATTAAACTAGAAAAGGGAGAAAAGGTAATTTCCTTACATTCTCGTTTCAAGGAAATTATAACCGGTTTGTCAAGTGTAGGTGAGAAGCTATCAAACCGGGATATGGTTATGAAGGCTATAGATGCCTTTCCGCGATCCTCAAAGTGGAGCTCCATGGTGGACTCCTATATTTCGAAGAATTTATAAGTGAGCACCTTGGAGGAGTTCTTCTCAACAATGGAGGTCCACGAAACAAGGCTTGAAGGAATACAAGAAGAGCCTAGAATCCAACCTTCAAGGGGAATGGCACTATTGGCAAACAAGGGGAAGAAGAAGATAGAGATCCCTTCCTCCTACGATGATGAAGCATCCTCCTCCTCCTCCATGGATAGCACGGAAGAAGCTTATATGGTAAGGAGGGTAAGACATGCATTAAAAGGTTTTAGATTTAACAAATCAAATGATAGGAATAGAAGACTAAGGGGGAAAATCATTTGCTATAATTGCCAAGGAGAGGGGCACACAAGGGATAATTGTCCCCTCCTAAACAAGAGCAAGGAAGAGAAGAAAAAGAAAGAAGAAAAGAAGAAGAAAAAGGGGAGCAAGAAGAAAGAGGAGAAGAAGGCAAAAGAAAAGGAGAAGGCTAAGGCATTCAAAGCAAATACATGGGATGATGTTTCTTCATCTTCCTCATCCGAAGAAGAAGAACATGTCTACTCCAACTTTTTATTGATGGCCTTTGATGACTTGGATTGCTCCTCCACCGAAAATGAAGAATCAAGCTCAAGTGGAGAGAGCTCAAGTGAAGGGGGAGCCTCCTCTACATCCTCATCCGAAGAAGAAGAAGAGGACATGGAGACTATGGTAACAAATCTAACTCCCAAGAAAATAGTTTCCATGGTCTCTAGCTTAACTAGGGATTTATTTAGAGCTAAGAAGAAGAATAAGAGCATGCTAGATCAAATTAAGGATCTAGAAAATAAACTAGAAAAAGCATGCTTAAATGAAAATGAAAATATTTCTTCTAGCTTAAATGATGCATGCTCACATGAATATATCCCATTTAATGTTAGTGATGCATGTATGGATGAAAATAGGGCTTTAAGGGAAAAGGTAGACTATTTGACAAAAGCCCTAGAACAATTCACAATTGGCTCCAATACATTGAATATGATAATTGGGAGCCAAAGGGCAAGTTTTAATAAGAAAGGCCTAGGTTATAAAGAAAAGAAAAATGAAAATGCCTATAAATGCCTAATTGCTAGGGGACAAGATAAAAAGAAGGTAATAACTAGGAAATGGATCCCCAAGGAGTATCTTGTGAACCTCATAGGAAAGAACCTATTTTGGGTTCCAAAATCCATCCTTAAGGGTTAGGAAAACCCTAGGATAGTCAACCAAGTGGAATTCACCTATATCTTATTTTTGGTTGACTTAGGATAGCGGGACAACATTTTTGAAATAGTGTTGGGTGATGATAATGTGCCCAAAAATAGATAATAATGCTTAAATCATGATATTTAATGAAATTACTATGTATATTTGCAATCATGATTTATGATTTTGATAGTTGGCACATAATCATGAGAAATAGGACTTAAATCATGTTTTAGGTGATACTTATTTATTATCATGATATAATACCTAATGCATGATAACAATTCAATGAATACATGTGTTTCATGATCATAATGTGAAATTAGTTCATATATGCCCTTATGATCATGAAAATTGTGAGGTTGATACTTAACCTTGATAGAATTGCATGAATATAATGGTTAAGTATATACAAATACCCTCTAGAATGCATCTCACACTCACTATAGGCTACCATGATTGAAAACTTAGCATGGGTGAGATGTTAGGATGATACAAATGTCCACTAATGCCTATGGCATTTAGATGGTCATTTAAAGTGTCAAAATAGCAATAATAGACCAATCATGGGGAAGGCTTATGTTTAATTCATAGACATATTGCCCAAAGATCATGGTTGGATATTTCATATGTTTTCAAAACAATTTCTTACCTTAAAATACATGTATTCATGTTTTGAAACAATTGGATGCAAAACTAGGTGTTAAACTTGATACTAGAATGATCAAAAACCTAGTAGTTTTTAAAGCTTTTGAATTTTTGGCAAATCTCTAGAAATATAATGACTTTTCATGAAAAACTATTTTTCATTGATAGATATACTTAAATGAAATGTGTTCCCCAAATTTCATGATTTTTAGAATTTTTAATGTATTTCTGAATTTCGGTCCGAAAATCAGAAAGTTCTGAAAATCGCGTGCCAGTCGACTGGTAGTCTGAACCAGTCGACTGGTGGCCTGAAAATCAGACTAGTTAAGGCCGAATTCAGGTTTTAGACTAATTTTTGGTATTTTCCTTCTATTAGACTTGATGCCATGAGTTTATAACTTAGTGTTAATCTTTTTGATGGTGTCAAAGGGGGAGAAATAATTATGTTTAAGTTAATTATGATAGGGGGAGAAATTTGTATGGGGGTTTCATGGATTAAGGGGGAGTTGCATGTTGTTATATCATGTTTATGTTTACATGCTTTCTTACCTTAGAAATTTCTATCAAATGTTTTTACCTAACTTAAACGGATTGCCACACATCAAAAAGGGGGAGATTGTTAGGGCAATCTCTTGCCATGATAAGGTTTTGATGTGTGTGGCAAAGGGTTTAAGTTAGGTTGATATGTTGGTTTGATATGTGCGTTGGAGTCTTGCAGGGCTTAGTAATTCGCACATGGAGCCGTGACGAGTTCCACATCTCATGACTCGGTCCTTGAGTCGGTGAAGGATAGCTTTGCGGAAGCCGTGCGCTTGGAGCATCCGAGGGACCGCCGGACGAGGAGCTTGGAGTGAAGCCAGAGGAAGTAGACTTCGAGGCAAGAGACGCGAAGGAGCATTGCAGAGCCGTGCGCCTGATGTTGCCGAGGGATGTGGCCGCGAACTAAGAGAACTTCGAAGGCGAGGGACTCCGAGGGATGAGAGTGAGCGAATGTAACCCAGGAAGGGGTAGCTCTTAGGTGAAACTTGGCCATTTGGCCAAGTGTCGGATGAGTTTTCCCGATACGGTCATTGCCATGGAATGGCGATCGCTTCCGAGTCGGCCGTGGTTCGACCGTGGTATTCGATGGTTATTTTGAGGCCCGGCCGATCCGTATATGTGGCGATCATCGCCAAGACCATCATCGATCGCGATGAAGCACGATCGGGTCGAAAGGGTTTGGCCATAGAACCGCCAGAAGCCGTGGGCGATCGACTACGAGGCGTGATCGATCGGGTCGAAAGGGTTTAGCCAGCGAGCGCTCGTAGCCGATCGGGCGATCGATACGAGAAGAATGATCGATGAGGTCCATCAGTCGACTGCCAAGTGTTCCGTTGGACTACAATGGTCAGGATCCGACGTGTTCGGAGGCCGTTGGAGTGGCGACAGTCGACTGCCAAGGGCAACAGTCGACTGGTGGCGGCCAACGGGAAGAAAAGCTTCCTCTCTATAAAAAGAGAGGGTGTGGGCTTTTGGATGGCAAATGCTCTTACTCCAAACGACCATCCAAGTGCCCCACAAGCTTTAAACTCTTCTTACTTGCTTTTACTTCATTCTTATTGTAAAAAGAGTGATCTTGATTGTAAAGGTTACCTCCACCTAGCTTGGTGCAAAGGAGAGACCATTAGTGGATTGGTTTTGGCGGAGTGATTCACCGAGGATGAATCGGGGACCGTGGATTAGCGGCGTAGCCGTGAACCACATTATACTATTGTTTTAGCGTTTGTTTTCTTGTATTTGTATTTTCTTGTCTTTATTGTTTCTGTTGCGCTAATTAGTTTTGTAGACGAAAAAATACTGACATTCAACGACAAAGGGCTATTCACCCCCCCTCTAGCTGGTCGTTCGATCTCCAACAGTGTGTAGTCGCACTCGACTGCGGCCTATGATCACTCGACTGATCACTCCATCAGTCGACTGATAGCGGGATCAGTCGACTGATCACTTGGCCGTTGGAAATTGTGGCTACGTATCTCCGCGGATCTTCTTGTTCAGAAGTCGTTGGCTTTGGTGACAGACGACTGATGGTGAGCATCAGTCGACTGATCGAAGCCCAAGGGGAAAAACAACCCTTCTTCTATAAGAAGGGTCCTTGGGGAGCTTGGTGAAGCTAGTGCTCTCATTCCTAGCTACACCCTCATTCTCACCAAGCTTTCCCAAGTGCTTTTGTGATTCTAAACCTCCTCTTCTCTAGTTCTTAATCTTCCATCATTGTAAAGAAGAGGAGAGCATTTTAAGACAAGGTTTCTCCACCTTGGTTCATCCAAAGGAGGATCTAGTGAAGCTTGGCTAGGGCTAATCCACCTTACGGATTGCCGTGGAGTAGGAGCGTCATCTCCGAACCACGTACATCAGGTGTTAGCATTGCTTTCATTGTTTTCTTATTTGTATTCTTATTTGTATTTGTATTGCTTCCGCTAATGTTCTTGTAGAAACAAAGAAAGGCTAATCACCCCCCCTCTAGCCATTACAAAGATCCTAACATAAGGGACCACAAGGGAGGAGGTGTAAGGTGAGCAAATATCTTGCTCCCCCACGAGCAAGATTCAAACACCTTAAATGAAACGTATGAATAAGGTCGAGCTAAAAGACCTTAAACAAAGCGCTCCTTGGGAGGCAACCCAAGTTTAGTTTTATATTTCCCTTTGTTTGCATTGCATGCATTTGTTTGATTTTAGCTTTGATTTCCATCCCATTTAGAGTTAGGTCTAGAAAAGAACTTAGCTAGGCAAAAATAAAACCCATATTAGTCTACACGACGAAATGTATGAGAAAATTCGAACCCTAACGCAAAAAGGGGCGAAAAATGGGGACACGCGGCCTGGTCGTGTGTTTTCCCACAGCCGTGCCTAACTAACCCGAGGCGCACATGGCCTGACCGTGTGTTTTCACCATATCTAAGAAAGGAGTAGCATCGATGTAGGGTCCCACTTCATCAGACACTTAGTTAAGATGGGCAAAGGAGCACGAGGAGAGATTAATGTGGGAGGCCTACTTACCCACATTTGCCATAGGATGGGGTACGATTACACTACATTAGAGAGTATAGAGGGGAGCCCTAAGATCGACCTAGGAGTGTGCATGGCCATGAAGATGATTGTGAGAGAAGGAGGCTCCTTATGCTTTGTAAGGAAAAATCTGATGGCTCTTAGGCTTCCCGACCCTGATCGTACCACCATCACTACACGCGCCAACTAGCGCTTGGACCTAATAGTGGAGTCCCCTCCATATGAGGGACCCTCCACATCGGCGCCCATCTCTCCACCTTTATATCACTCTCCCTCCATTCCACACATGCATAGGAGCCCACCTAGTCCACGCCGACATGAGTCTGCACCTGCACCACCATATTTTTTCACCTTTGAGCAGGATGCAGGTACATCGGCTTATGATTTCTTGGAGTTCCGATCGTGCCTCGATGACATTTACACTGAGCAGCAGATGTAGAGGCAGCGATGGGAGGAGCAGAGCGCCTACCAGCAGGCGGAGTTCCAGGGATTCCGGGAGCATTTCCAGCGGGCTAAGGAGTTCTACGATGAGGCCCACATATACTTCCAGGAGGAGGTTGTTCGTCGCCAGGATGAAGCCGCTTACCGCAGGGAGATGCGGCAGCACATGCATGCCCAGCAGGTGCAGTGGGCTAGGGAGGAAGAGCACCGAGTAGCCGCTGCATCCACCAGCTCCCAGATCGACCACATGTACATGTGGCATCAGCGGCTCAGCAGTAGGTTCTCTCAGGATCCAGAGATGCCCAGGCTCCTAGATTTTCCACCTCGTCCACCATACTAGCAGTATATTTTCATTTAAGTCTAGGGGGGAGATCCCAAAGTTTATTTTGTTTTGTTTCCTAGCAGTATTTTTTTTCTAGTATTTTCATTCATTTATTCATGCATGCGTTGTCAAACTTCTTTCAGTACTTAGTTTTTGTTATCTATAAAGTTGTCTCAGTAGTATTTATAAAAAAGTTGCTTACATGAGTTGTTCTCATAGGTAGCTTAACTTCATTTATCACGTGGTATTATATTTTATTTGCTTTAATGGATGTTCTAGACTTACACTGGTTAGCTTTATTTCTTTACACTTACACATGTTGAACATTCTGAAATGGATAATCTAGTACATACCTAGTTATGATTCATCTTAGTAGTCTAGTACTTTGGAATCCATAGGTGACTCTAGGTTTAGCATTTTAGTTACTGGAGATGCTCGGATTGTGTAAGCCCATTTGGAAATATCAAAATCCCAGTTAGAAAAAAAAAGAGAAGAGAGAAAGAGAAAAGGATGAAAAAAAAGAGAGAGAGAAGAGAGAGATAGAAGAGTATGAGGGATAAAAAAAAATATTTGTCATGGGTGGAAATGGCTAGGTGCCCCTTTGAGACCGAGTTAGGTTACTGGGGAAACACCTACCAATTTCTCTCAATACTGAGTACGCCTTTGAGACTTTATGCTAGATCTAGGGAACGACGCTCGCTTTGGGCAGGTAAGTGCCTAAGAGCCAAAAATCTTAGGAAAGCTATGGAGTGATGACATAACTCACCATGGAACGGGCATCCCCTAAGAATGGTTCGCTTAGCACGAGCACAAGGAGATAACTTAGTGAATTTCTAGAACATATTTATTCTGATTTGATTGTAAATACCACTTGATAAATTTAGTTGTCATGCTAAGTAAGGAACAATGTCTTTTAAATTTCATAGTACTGAGGTTTGCTTGAGGACAAGCAAAGATTTAAATCTGGAGGAAGCGATGTGAGAGAAACATATAGGGTTTTAAGAGTAGTTTTCGCTCACATCTCATTATATTTTTATGTTAGTTTCATGCATATGTCGCTCTATTTTGCATGCATTTCCTATTTTCTGGTTCAGAGGTCTGCTCTTTGTACTTTTGTATGCAGGATAGCATTTCGAGGAAAAAAGGCGCACTTTCAGAGCAAAAGAAGGACATTTTGCATCTAGACGTAGAATGGGACACGACCAGGGCGTGTGGCTACACACAGTCGTGTCCAATGGGCGAGATCAGTCACCCCGGGGCCGCACATGGCCTGGATGTGTGTTTCCACAAGGTCGTGTGGCGGCCCGCCAGATTTACACGACTAGGGTTTTTTCGGATTTTGCAGTGGTCCGAGGTGATGTCTATATAAGGATGGCTCCACCCAAACCCTAGGGGGAGGCACGACAGCTAGGACGACACGCCGATGTCCTAAAAAGCTTCGGGAACTCACAACGGGGAGGAGGAATGCCGCCGGAGGTCCACGCCTTGCACTTCAATGCCGGAGAGAAGACCACGAAAGCATTATAATCCTTTGTTCCTACGTTTTATTCCTTATGTATTCGAACATAAATATGCTTTGTGATTCTTCCTTCATATACATGGAGTAGTACTTTCGATTCTAGGATTAGGGAGTAGCTTGTGTGCACATTACAATGTTGGTTCATGTTAAATTCTGCCTTTGAGTTTGATTTGACAATTGGTAGTTGTTTATTACTATATCTATGCATATTTGGTTTTCTATCTTCTTTGCTTAGGCGATACAAGGTGTGACATCCCTCGTATTTAAGATTTAGGGGATTTTATACAAGGAACCTAGGGCTAAACCTCGCTCAGAATCGTGGGTAGAAGGGTGCGGTGGAATCGGAAACGGTTCATCGTAGGGATTGATTTGACATCCTCGTACCATCTATTCCGCCCTTTTAGGCGGAGATAGCTCCCGGTAGATGCGGCGGCTCATTGGGAGAGTGTATGATGTCCCTTCCATAAAACCATAGATAAACGTCTAGACAACACCAATTGACAGCATTGTTTTGTGATACACAAGCGAAACCGAAGTCTTAGAATCACCTTTGAAGACCTCGGCACACTCCCTTCCTCCTTCGTGTGACACCGTATAGAGTAAAGTCCACCGATAGCCCTCACCAATCGAAACCTCAGAGTTACGTCCCAACAATTACAACCACTGAATATATCGATATTCGAATCTCAGCCCCTGTGGGATCGATAGTCTTTATTACTTGACAACATCCGTGCACTTGCGGGCGTTGAGTGCGAGCGCACGCTTTGAGTCTTCGATGGTCTCCATCGCGAGATTTAAGGTTGCATTCGTGCGCATCAGTATACTCTTTGGTTTAACCAAGACATTGTTTCTCACTGGCTGGAGATATTGGGATATCTGGAGTTGATCGTGGATGCTAGTTATGGTAACTAGTTCATTGGAGTGACCTGCTGTAAGACTTCATATGGTTCTCTGCATATACAGATATGTCAATGAAGTCCTTACTGCAACTTAAGTGCGATATTCCTTCGACTTGAGGTATTCAAGTCATCTTGGTCATGGAGACTTATGTTTTGACATCTTAAGTATCTCCGAGGAGATGTGTCTTGGATCGAGAAGCATCGCTATAGGGGGGGGTGAATAGCGATCGTAAATCTCTCGTTGGAATTCGTTCGTTGAGACACAAGTAAACGAGTAAGCACAGTGGAAAATAAAATGACACGTTTATTTTACGTGGTTCACAACCCAGCGGTTGCTACTCCAAAGCCCTATTGGTCCTAGACCGCGTACGGAAGGCAAAGCACTATAACGTCTCCTCCTCGTTGGAGGTAGGAGACAACGATCACAAAATACGGAAGTACGAGGATGAGGCAACAAGCCTACCTCACCTCGTTACGAATAAAAACAATGAATACAATATTAAAAAGTATTACTAGATGCTGCTGCCGACGAAGAAGATCTGAGGTTGTCGTCGCATCGGCGTTATGATGGTGTTGGAGTGTTGGCGTTGTAGGAGCACTTGATGAATAAACTTGATATGTTTGGAGTGGAATCCTCTCCTCCTTTTATAGATTTTAGCCTCTGAATTTGTCTCCTCTTTTTTCGGAACGGATCATGAAGTTGTCCAAATTTTATCGTGAAGTGGCCGCATCAAACGTTATCCATTTTGACCTAGCGCAAAAGCTGAATCGTCGCCATCAGTCGACTGATGCCTCCCATCACCGATCGATGGGCATCACGATCGCCCATGTCCAGCAATGACCGTCACCTTTGGCCACTTCCCTGCAATAAGAGGTTAGCTCGGAAAATGATAAATACGATGGTTTCTAACCGTCCGATCTCGACCTAGACCTTCCACAGGAAGTCTTAGTCGGATCGCCGCCTACGGTCGTCCCCGTAAAGAGGACATGACCTTACAATCTCTCACTCACACGAGCTTACCTCGATAGTAGCTCTCGCTTCCGGCCTTCCACTCGATTCCTTCGGCTCCCTCCGAAGTCACTCGAGTGTCGCCCGACCACCACGGCTTCCTCCGGGTGTCGCTAGCCTTCAGCTCCAGCTTTAATACTTTTCTGCACACTCGATAGCTCGTGAGATAACGATGTAAACTTAACTTTGTGTCTTTGCCATAATTAAAACACAGGTTCGATTATCTAGTGCCCTTGCACCAACAATGTGGACCCGGGATGATTGAGCATAAGTTGAAGTGCCCGAAGGTGTTTGAGTAGCCAACAGAGAATTCACCACTCCTTGTGAGGAGATGTAAGCCCTATGGCCTCTCATAGGATTGTTACTAAAGTCTTTGGCCAAAGCATACATGTTTAGAGTATGGTACTCTTGGATACATGTGCAGTAACTAGAATCCGCAGGACGAGGAAGTAAATACTTGGGCTAGGTGTGACGTAGTCAGTGTAGGAACGATGGTGGCCAGCTAGAGGGGGGTGAATAGCCCTCAATTGTCGTATGGTGGAAATCGTTCGTTCTTGCGTGCTTGTCTACAATTGTCATTAATATATGCAGCGGAATAACAATAGAAATAATAACAATAATACAATCACATGCAATACACAAAGATATATGTGGTTCGAAACCGAATGGTTCCTACTCCACGGGCGAGCTCACCGAGCTCTAGTTATGCGCACGACACTAACTAACACTCCTTCTCGACAACACGTCGGAGGTGGAACAACCTCTCACAAGCAATTAAAACAGTAATATAACAAGATTAAAGCTAATACAAAGACACTAAGAAATACAAGTAAAAAATGCTTTACAACTCTTTGCTTTTAATGTTTTCTTGTTGCTTGCTTTGGTTGGCTCTTGAAGGACTAGAATGCAAAGAATTGGGTTTCCGCTGTGAGTGAGTGTGTGTTCAAACATGTTTCGTAAATATGTGCACAGCGGAAGAAATAAAAATAATAAATATAATTTATTACAACACACACACCACACGCATGCATAGAACAACATGTGCAGACATAACCGTAAATTCAAATTTTGCAATAAAAGGAAATTTATACTATGTATACCTGACGTATCATGTGTAGCGGGAAAGGCATCAACCGGAACGATCCTCGCTAGAATCGTCTCTATCCATATCCACGCTGAGTATCTTCAGGATGACTTCGCAAAGTCATGAGCCTCGTCTTCGTACGAGTTACTAGTCTCGTGTTGAAGACGATGTGACCGAGAGAAGATCACGATACGAATCAAAATTCGGATCCAAAATGAGTCCTCAAAAACTCGCTTCTCCGGAGAGGTATTCGCCAACCGTTTGATGAATCCTTTGTCCTCCACCTATGAGGATTACTGGAGATCGAATCTCCGGCAAGGAAGTCGCTGTCGGAGCTCCAAATGTCGTCCAAACGACGCTCCGACACGAAATAAACAAGCTTGTCTCCGGACTCAAAGAAGATCACCAGAGGGTCGTCGGAGGATCACCAGCTGAAGCTTGGACGCCGGCAACTAGCTTGGACGGCGGCACAAAGCTTGGCGGCGGCTAGGGTTGGGCGCCGACCACTAGAGGAGAGGAGGGTGGGCGGCAACTTGTGGATTGCTTGGATTAGGGCTTAACAAAACCCTTAAGCCCTATTTTATAGAGAATAAATTCTCTTGATGGTTATCGGATCATTACCAAAAGCCCGTTAACTGGTCCATTAATTTAAGTTAAAATAAACCAAACCATATTGGTCTATTTTAAGTTAAAATGAACCGAACCAATTTTGGTTCATTCATTTAAAACAAACCAAACCCCTTTGATTTATTCTCCACCATTGGATTAGAACCAAACCAATTTGGTTCATCCATCATGTCTTCATAAGACATGGCCCATCCATGCTTCCATTGCGACTGAAACGATTTCATGCTCGCTCCTTGTTTGGTCCAACCAAACCTAGTTTATCTCGGTATGAGAATCTCATTCTCAAGCTCGTTTTAAATCCTTCATATTACGCTCGTTGTGCGTGTGACCAAATAGGTTCTCGGTTTATGTTGGCCGTCTATAATTAACCATTAATTATAGAACGATCATGAGTGGCACCTAGTAGTACATCATGATCCCCAATTAACCGAAAAGATCAACGGTTGATCCAGAACTATTTCTGAAACCCTTCAGCAGCTTGAATGAATCGTGCCCCATTCCCTTCACTCATCTTATACCCACTTGGTTCAGGACATGGTCTATAGTGTCAGTCCCCACTAGGTTGACTACGTCACACCTAGCCCAAGTATCATTTCCTCATCTTACGGATTCTAGTTACTCCACATGTATCGAAGAGTACCTTACTCTAAACATGTAATGCTTTGGCCAAAGACTTTAGTAACAATCCGACGAGAGGCCATGGGTATACATCTCCTCGCAAGGAGTGGTGAATCCTTTATAGGCTATTCAAACACCTTCGATCACTTCGACTTATACCCAATCATCCCGGGTCCACATCTCCTCAGAGATGTTTGCTTAAGATGTCAAAGCATAAGTCTTTATGATCAAGATGACTTGAATACCGCAAGTCAAAGGAACATCGCACTTAAGCTGCAGTAAGAACTTCATTGACATATCTATATATGCAGAGAACCATATGAAGTCTTATGGCTGGTCACTCCAATGAACTAGTTACCATAACTAGCATCCACGATTAACTCCGGACATCACAATGTCTCCAGCCAGTGAGAATCAGCTGCTTGGATACACCAAGTATATCTCGTGCTAGTCTCGACAGAATCAATGGTGTCCAAATCCATCAATTCATCGACTAGGGATAATTCTGATACATCACAATTACACATGTAGAGATACTCACTAGTTGTGATCCAATCACAAATTCTCTCATGCTGTGAATCGTATCGTGGACATTCAGTAAATGAGTTTAAGATCTAATCAAATATATGAAAACATGTATACTCAAATAGTGAATCTTCATTTATCATATAAATGGTTCAAACATAAGACGATTGCCTTAGGACATCTCTCATATATTACTAACAAACTCCCACTTGGCCTAATGCCAATCGCTACGGTATCCAATACCATAAGCTCCAACATGACCCTCAAACTTACTTTGAGGTAATGCCTTAGTCAAAGGATCCGCTAAGTTCCTTTCAGTGGAGATTTTCTCGATTTGTATTTCCTTCCTACTAATGATCTCTCTGATTAGATGATAGCGGCGAAGCACATGTTTGGATCATTGATGAGACAACATCGAGTTCAAAGATGAACTTCTTGATCCAAACTACTTCCTTTGCTGCTTCCGACGCTGCAATGTATTCTGCCTTAGTGGCAGAATCTGCTATAGTGTCAAGCTTGGAACCTTTCCAACTTATTGCGCCTCCATTCCAGGTGAATACATACCCAAACTGAGACATGAAATCATCCTTGTCTGTCTGGAAGCTGGAATCCATATACCCACATATCACCATGTACCTTTCTCCGTATATTAGGAACACATCCTTAGTTTTTCTTAAGTACTTAAGGATTGTCTTAACAGCCACCCAAAGATCCATTCCTGGATCAGACTGGTATCTACTCGTGACACTCAGAGCATACGATACATCGGTCCTCGTACATAACATAGCATACATGATAGATCCTATTGTGGATGCATAGGGAATCTTACTCATGCTAATCCTCTCGTCTTCTGTGCGCGGACACATAGACTTCGAAAGGTGTATCCCATGCATGATGGGTAGGAAACCTTTCTTGGATTCCGACATGCTAAACCTCTTTAGCACTCGATCTATATATGTAGACTGCGAAAGACCAAGTAACAGTTTCGATCTATCTCTATAGATCTTAATCCCGAGGATGTAGGTTGCTTCTCCCAGGTCTTTCATGGAGAATGTCTTGGACAACCAAATCTTAACTGACTGTAAGACTGAAACATCGTTTCCTATAAGTAATATGTCATCGACATACAATACTAGGAACACGACTGCACTCCCACTAACCTTCTTGTACACACAAGGTTCGTCTGGATTTTGTGAGAAATCAAACTTTTTGATTGTCTCATCAAAACGGATATTCCAGCTCTTGGATGCTTGCTTCAATCCATATATGGACGGTCGCAATTTTCATACCTTGGTTTTATCAACCGATGTGAAACCCTCAGGCTGTATCATATACACGTCCTCAAGGAGGTTTCCATTAAGGAAAGTTGTTTTCACATCCATTTGCCATATCTCATAATCATAATGAGCCACTATGGCCAGGAGCATCCGATTGGATTTAAGCATAGCTACAAGTGAATAGGTTTCGTCATAATCAACACCTTGCTTTTGACGATATTCTTTCGCCACTAATCTAGCCTTATAGGTAATCACATTACCATCCATGTCGGTTTTCTTTTTGAAAACCCACTTGCAACCTATATAGGCTTGATACCTTCAGGTGGGTCAACCAAGTTCCAAACTTGGTTTTCATATATGGATTCCATTTCCGACTTCATGGCTTCAAGCCACTTATCCCTTTCTGAAGTTGTCAGAACTTCTTCATAACTGGTAGGCTCCTCATCATTAATGAGTAACATGTCGTTCGATTCACTTACGAGAAATCCATATCTCTCAGGAATATTACATGTTCTACCAGATCTACGAAGATGTGGTGTTTCAATAGGTCCAGCCGATTGCTCATCACTATGAGTTATCGGTTGTTGTGCTTCACCAAGTATCTCATCAATGTCTATTTGAGTCTCTCGAGCCTCCTCAAGCTCGACGACACTCCCACTATTTTCTTGCAAGAGAAACTCTTTCTCTAGAAACACAGCATGCCTTGAAACAAACACCTTTTGTTCCACAGGATGATAGAATTGGTAACCCCTTGTTTCCTTAGGGTATCTAATAAATAGACATTTATCAGACTTAGCATCCAATTTGTCTGATACAGTCCGCTTCACATAAGCAGGACAACCCCATATCTTCAAGTAAGATACATGAGGTTTCTTACTATTCCATATCTCATATGGAGTAGTAGAGACTACCTTAGTTGACATTCTATTTAACAAGTAAACAGCTGTCTGAAGTGCATAGCCCCAAAAGGACTTGGGAAGATTCACATGATTCATCATTGACCTGACCATGTCCAACAAGGTCCGGTTATGCCTCTCAGATACACCATTATGTTGTGGTGTATATGGCAGAGTCCAGTGAGACAATATACCATTGTCTCTTAGATAATCAAGAAACTCTTGACTTAAGTATTCACCACCTCGATCCGATCGAAGTATTTTAATACTCTTGTCATGTTGTTTCTCTACTTCATTTCTGAATTCTTTGAATCTTTCAAAGGCTTCAGACTTGTGTTTCATCAAGAACACATACCCAAACCGTGAGTGATCATCGGTGAAGGTAATGAAGTAGCTATAGCCTCCTAAAGCTTGAGTTGACATAGGTCCACATACATCAATATGTATTAGACCTAGCAACTCTCCCACTCGTTCACCTTTTCCTGTAAAAGGTAACTTAGTCATCTTGCCTTTCAAGCATGATTCGCATGTATCGTATGAATCCAATTCAAACGATTCCAGAATTCCACATCGGTGTAATTCGGACATGCATTTCTTGCTTGCATGACCAAGACGACAATGTCACATGTAGGAGTCTAATTGATTATCTTTTCGAGCACGCTTGTTGCTCGCTTCGATATTGAAAATGTCACTGGATACGTCCAACGTATAAATACCATTGCTCAAAGTTCCAGTTCCATAAAGTACGCCATTCAAAGTTATGTAACAATAATTGTTACTAAAAGTTAAATGGTACTCATTTCTATTTAAACAAGAAATAGAAATGATGTTCTTTATCAACGAAGGAACATAAAAGTAATTGTCCAGTTCTAAGACAAGTATTGTAGGGATTTTCAATAAATACATTCCGATGGCGAGTGCAACAACCTTTGCTCCATTCCCAACACGTAAATTTGACTCTCCCTTGACGAGTCTTCTTCTATTCCTTAGCCCATGTATGTCATTACATATATGTGAGCCACACCCAGTATCCAATACCCATGTGTCTGAGGAAATAGAATGACAATCAATAACGAAGATTTCTGAAGAAGAGGGGGCATCCGATGCCTTATTCTTCTTCACGGACTCAAGATAAATCTTGCAGTTTCTTCGCCAATGACCCTCCTTGCCACAATCATGGCAAGTGCCCTTTTGAGCTAGTTCTGCCTTTTAGCCTTTTTTCTTCCTCCCCTTCTATTGTTCCTTTGACTCCCTCTTAGAACCTTTCTTCGAGGAATCAACTAACAACATCGTTCCCTGCTCATGCTTCTCAAAAGGCTCCACAGTCTTCAGCATGTTGAGCAGTACCACAGATGAACCTTCTTGCATCTCAGAGGTGAAGAGAAGCTTGGAGACTTCGAACCTTTCGAATCTCACTTTCTCATCAAACAACTCATAAAGATGAAGGACTATGGTATGAGCATCTATATGCTCATGCTGCTTCTACAGCTCGGGTACCATCGCGGCTAGCATGATGCAACTTGCCAGTTCAGAATCAGTTACATGTTTCTGATAGACCAACAATTGGTCCGGAGTTGCATCGTCACTAGGATGGGCGGGAAGAGGCGCTTCGAGGACATACGCAAGCTTTTCACCTTGAGAACAATTCTCAAGTTTCTAAGTCAGTCCAAGAAGTTCGGCACAGTCAATTTATTTGAATCCAAGATATAGTGCAAATTCAAAGACATCATGATCAATCAATTATCCTAGAAATACAACTCGAGCATATATGAGAAAGATGATTTAAAATGCATCAATATACATTTATAAATTCTATTCATTTTTCGAATTTCAAAAACCCTAAAATTACTTCGGGAGATCATAGGTCCATCTCAGAATGGGCTGATATCCAACATAGATATGAACAACCTTGGAGAGAGTCCAACAAGCCATTCATAACTACGATGGTAGGTATCAAATATACCGATTGCATATCACATATATGCAACTATCACAATGTGCTATCAACTTATTGAATGTTCACACATACATCGGGTTGTTAACACATTAACAAGTATGCATCATATGCATAGCACCCAACTTCACCTCCCTTCACATCGACCTTGGAGAGAGTCCAACAAGCCGATGCTCCAGATTAAAGTCAACCCATTAATTGAGAAATAGTTTTAATATGGTTAGAGCACATTCAACCAATTAGCCTGGCTTGGAGAGAGTCCAACAACCAAAGCTAACGATTGACCTCTGACTCTTACCATATTAGAATTAAACTATTCTATGGTTTGAACATGTTCGGGTTCGAGCCGGGCTTGGAGAGAGTCCAACAACCCAAACAAGAAACGGAACTCTGGTTCTAACCATATTAATGGAAGGTGTAGGCTTTAATATTGAGTAAAGGTTTTTATGTCTCATCCTCTTTGCATGCAAATAACTATTATCTACATGGCATGACATACATGTCAAACATCTACATGTCATGACACGCATGGCATAATGATATGCATCTAATGCAATTACATGGCATACAATTATGACATGTACAAAATTTCCTTATATGTCATAACTATTTATGGAAATAAAATATATTTGAGATTTGATTCTCTAAATCAAATCATAATTAAATTAAGAAACAAATTTCCAAATCTAATCACATATTTTATTTGTGGAAAGTGTTGATTAAGGAAAGTCAAATTAGGAAATAAATTTCCTAAATCATCAAAACTACTTATCGAAATAAAATATTTTAAGATTTGATTTCCCAAATCAAATCATGATTAAATTAGGAAACAAATTTCCAAATCTAATCAAATATTTTATTTATGGAAAATATTAATTTCCATAAATACTTCTAACTTTCCAAAAGTAGAAGATTTCCATAAATACTTCTAGACTTTCCAAAATTAAAAATTTCCATAAATACTTCTAACTTTTCAAAAGTAAAAAATTTCCATAAATACCATTACGACTGTCGTAAAATAATTTTACGATTATATCGAAACACAACCTGGGCTCTGATACCACTGTTGTGTTTCCGACACCACGGTGAGTGTGTGTTCGAACATGTTTCGTAAACATGTGCACAACAGAAGAAATAAAAATAATAAATATAATTTATTACAACACACACACCACACGCATGCATAGAACAACATGTGTAGACATAACCGTAAATTCAAATTTTGCAATAAAAGAAAATTTATACTACGTGTACCTAACGTATCACGTGTAGCGGAAAAGGCATCAACCGGAACGATCCTTGCTAGAATCGTCTCTATCCGTATCCATGTCGAGTATCTTCAGGATGACTTCACAAAGTCACGAGCCTCGTCTTCGTACGAGTTACTAGTCTCGTGTTGAAGACGATGTGATCGAGAGAAGATCACGATCCGAATCAAAATTCGGATCCAAAATGAGTCCTCAAAAACTCGCTTCTCCAGAGAGGTATTCGCCAACCGTTTGACGAATCCTTTGTCCTCCACCTATGAGGATTACCGGAGATCGAATCCCCAGGAAGGAAGCCGCTGTCGGAGCTCCAAATGTCGTCCAAACGATGCTCCGACACGAAATAAACAAGCTTGTCGCCGGACTCAAAGAAGATCACCGGAGGATCACCGGCAACTAGCTTGGACGGCGGCACAAAGCTGGGTGGCTGCTAGGGTTTGGCGTCGACCACTAGAGGAGAGGAGGGTGGGCGGCAACTTGTGGATTGCTTGGATTAGGGCTTAACAAAACCCTTAAGCCCTATTTTATAGAGAATAAATTCTCTTAATGGTTATCGGATCATAACCAAAAGCCCATTAACCCGCTCCATTAATTTAAGTTAAAATAAACCAAACCATATTGGTCTATTTTAAGTTAAAACGAACCGAACCAACTTTGGTTCATTCGTTTAAAACAAACCAAACCCCTTTGATTTATTCTCCACCATTGGATTAGAACCAAACCAGTTTGGTCCATCCATCATGTCTTCATAAGACATGGCTCATCCATGCTTCCATTGCGACTGAAACGATTTCATGCTCGCTCCTTGTTTGGTCCAACCAAACCTAGTTTCTCTCGGTCTGAGAATCTCATTCTCAAGCTCGTTTTAAATCCTTCGGATTACGCTCGTTGTGCGTGTGACCAAATAGGTTCTCGGTTTATGTTGGCCGTCTATAATTAACCATTAATTATAGAATGATCATGAGTGGCACCTAGTAGTACATCATGATCCCCAATTAACCGAAAAGATCAACGGTTGATCCAGAACTATTTTTGAAACTCTTCAGCAACTCGAATGAATCGTGCCCCATTCCCTTCACTCATCTTATACCCACTTGGTTCAGGACATGGTCTATAGTGTCGGTCCTCACTAGGTTGACTACGTCACACCTAGCCCAAGTATCATTTCCTCGTCCTACGGATTCTAGTTACTGCACATGTATCGAAGAGTACCTTACTCTAAACATGTAATGCTTTGGCCAAAGACTTTAGTAACAATCCGAGGAGAGGCCATGGGTATACATCTCCTCGCAAGGAGTGGTGAATCCTTTATAGGCTATTCAAACACCTTCGATCACTTCGACTTATACCCAATCATCCCAGGTCCACATCTCCTCAGAGATGTTTGCTTAAGATGTCAAAGCATAAGTCTTTATGATCAAGATGACTTGAATACCGCAAGTCAAAGGAACATCGCACTTGAGTTGCAGTAAGAACTTCATTGACATATCTATATATGCAAAGAACCATATGAAGTCTTATGGCTGGTCACTCCAATGAACTAGTTACCATAACTAGCATCCACGATTAACTCCGGACATCACAATGTCTCCAGCCAGTGAGAATCAGCTGCATGGATACACCAAGGAGTATACCTCGTGCTAGTCTCGACAGAATTGATGGTGTCCAAATCCATCAATTCATCGACTAGGGATAATTCCGATACATCATAATTACACATGTAGAGATACTCACTAGTTGTGATCCAATCACAAATTCTCTCATGCTGTGAATCGTATCGTGGGTATTCAGTAAATGAGTTTAAGATCTAATCAAATATATGAAAACATGTATACTCAAATAGTGAATCTTCATTTATCATATAAATGGTTCAAACATAAGGCGATTGCCTTAGGACATCTCTCATATATTACTAACAGCAGCAATTCCCCTTCAAAGTCTCCCTTAAAGTCTTAGCGAAATCCACCCTCTTGAGCTCCATTTATAATTTGCATCAAGTTGATCGTGACCATCACGACTAGTCCTGTAGTCGTTGTCTCACAATGGCTGATTCGCTGGTTATGTTCCAACGAATCACCCATCACCGATCGATGATACCCATCATCGATCGTAACATCATCTGAGTGATGGCACGAGCACTCAACCGAGACCATTCTGCGTGGTGAAAACACCGACAATGATCGATCTCCTCAATAGTCGATCGATGGTGTCAATAGTCGATCGCCATCCTAGCCGATCGATCACCAGACTGCTCAGTCGAACCCTAGTCGACTTAGAGCAGTCAACTGGCACCTATGTTAGTCGACTGATGTCAGGTAAAACCTCAAACCCAAGTTGTTTGAGCATCCGACACTCAGTCTTAGCCACTTGGCCATGTCCACCTCATCCCTCATGGAGTTCTCCACCGAAGCTCTCTTCCCTCGGCATACATCCCTCGGATGCGCCAAGTGCATGGCTTCGCAATGCCATCCTTCGCGTCTCTTGCCTTCGAAGTATGCTTCCCTTGGGCCTCACTCCATTCGCTCCCCGTCCAGCGGTCCCTCGGATGCACCAAGCGCACGACTTTGAAATGCCATCCTTCACCGACTCAAGGACCCCGAGCCTAGTGAACTTGCCAAGTCCTCAAGACTTCCCAAATGCACCAAGCGCACGGCTTCGCAATGCATTTCTCACCAAGCACCAAGCGCACAGCTTCACAATGCTTTAGACTTTTCCACACCAAGATCCATGCTTGGATTTTCCCATGCTAACTCCATGTTGGACTTTCCTATGACAATCCCATGTCATAAGTTTTGTCTATCATCAAAATACTGCTCGAGTCAAACTCGAGTCAACCTGGGCCGATTGCACCAACAATCTCCCCCTTTTTGATGATTGACAAAACTACCATATCAAGTCTACCAATTCTCCCATATTGGCAATTTTCATATCCCAATGAGAATTCCAATGAACCCTAATTGGTAACTTGGTAACTTCTCCCCCTTTTTGACATAACATCAAAAAGGTCCTCAAGGGTGTCAATGTCTCATATTCCAATGAGATCTTTCAATCTTCCCCTTGGCATGCCCTCAATCTTTCTAGTGATAATCCAATATCACTTAAGAGAGGCTCAATCCCTCAATTCTCCTCCCATGAGAAAAAGTACACATCCATCTTCCCATGATGGATACCTCCCCCTAAAGGCTTGCTCCCCCTTGACCATTGCACTAACAATGTCTTTGGAAAGCCCCTAAGCCAATAGGAACACAAAACCATCAAAATTAAGGCAAAGTTCAACAATGAACTCTCATCCACCTTAAAATTGATACTCTCCCTAAACACTTCTCCTAATCCACATCCAATGGATTTTCATCCTTTCTAATGCTCTCCCAAGCATGTCTAAGGGTTAGGAGTGGTTAGGGGACCAAAACATAGCTGAACATGGGTCTTACCACCCTCTCTCATTATCGATCCTTCCCACATCATCGACTGGCCTCCCTAGTATAATGATAATCGCATTCTGATTTCTAAATTTCAGAAATGAATTTCTAAAATTCATAAGTAAATATATATATGTTGATAAATCTTAAAATTTTGTATGTGTATTACTTATTACAATCATAATGGGTTAAAAATATTGGAAAATTATTTTACCCACCAATTAGCTTAGATTGATAAAAGTTCAAAAATTTAGAAAAGCTTCAACATTGAGCTTTCTTTGTATCATCCCATTCAATGGTGATAGCTATCAAAAGATAGACTTCACCAAGGTTTTTCAAAATGTTTTTAAAACCTTTAATTCCTTTTTCCTAAATATCTCACTTGTGTCTAAATGTGCAAAACACATTCAAGGCAAATATTCTAGTGAGATGTGGGTTTTTGTTCTTTAATGGCCTCATGCATATTCTAAGGCAACTCTACTTGATTCCCTTATGCATGGGACTTCAAGTCATGCCAATGGTCCTTAAATCAATTTTATTTTATACATGATATGATTATGGCATATATATGATATAACTAAGCATGTGCCAAAATCATGATGTCATGGCATGTGAATGAAATGTTAACATACATGACATATAAAAATAAGTCTAAACATGATCATGACATTTTTAGAGATAAAAATGAAAATGATGTCATGTCATGGCAAGACAAATAAATTATGGCAAGAAAAATATACTAAGGTATAAAATACCGAAGTGTTAAATCCAAATTGCCATTTCTAGGAATTAATTCTATTTTTCCTTAATACCATTATCTCCCAAGTGTGACATAAACCCAAAATGGCACACCAATACCTCTAAGACCTATTTGTGCCAATTTAATCATTTTTCAACTTCTCAAAGTATATTGGCACATCCTAATGTGTCAACTCACCATGGCTAGGTTAACTACCCATCCACTTAGGGTTGACACACCCTAACCCATCTAGCGTGAATCAATCACGCTCCTAGGAACCCAATACCTATTGGAGTACCTTGGGTTAACAAGGTATTCACTAGGGATAACTTCCCTAGATACCTTCCTAATGACCCTTTTAGGCTTTGAAGTCATAGTCTTTTGAGTCTTTCTTAGGTCAACTCTAGAGGTAACTCCCCCAATGACCTTCTTAGTGGCTTTCTTGGTTTTTCTTAAGTCCTTATCCACTAAGCAAACACCATGGCTAGTCTTAGGGATAGCTTCCCTATTAGCCTTGGTTTTCCTAGACCTAGATGTTGTTCCATAATCAAATGGAACATTATGATAAGTCCTCTTGGGCTTAGGTTTGTGACTCAAACCTCTCTTGTCCTTAGACCGTTCTTGAACCCTAGGTCTTGACTTTTGGGAATTTGACCCTTGAATAGAATTTTCTATAATCCTAAGGGTCTTTTCCATTCTCTCAAGTCTTGACCTCAAGACTTGGTTTTCTAATTCTAATTTTCCTAATTTTTATTGTTCATTAGGTTTTTGGAAATTATTTTTTTTCTTAGGCATCTGTCTACCCTTCTTAGGGTTAATGCCTAGATTTTCTTCTATTCTCTTAATGCTCTCCCTAGGCAAGATAGGTCTAGTGTTATTGGTCCTAGGTTTGTCCTTAGATATATGAACATGCTTGGCACCTAGACAAACATATTTCTTCCTACTAGCATGATTTTCATTAATAATTGTAAAAGATCTAAAATAATTCTTAGCATGCTTATTAACCCTAGAAATTGAAGGTGCATTAATTAAATTTACCTTAGGGTTAGCTTTGGAAGCTCCCCCTACATGAGATACACTTTTTTGCCCTTTCTTCCTCCCCCTAGGGCATTGGCTTCTATAATGCCCCCTTTGGTTGCATTTGAAGCACACAATGTGCTCCTTGCTTCTGATTGTGGGGACTCCAGCATCCTTTGTCTTTTGGTTGACTTTTGATGCCGATACCTTTCCCTTAGTCAATTTTGGGCATTTACTCTTGTAATGCCCTTTCTCCCTACACTCAAAGCATATTAGATGATCTTTATTTAAAATCACAACACTTGAGTTACCTAAGGAGTTTTCTTCTTGCTCTTCATTTCTCCCAGATGTGGATGTTTCTTGTTGAACTTGCTCTGGGATGGAAGATTGCCTCTCCTCCCCCTCAATACTAGAGGTGGAGGTCTCCACCAAATCATCTACATCATCGAATGTGGATTGGCTTTCTTCCACGGGATCTTCCTCTACTTGTGTCAATTTGGGGATTTCTTGGAATTTGATTACCTTAATCCATAACTCCCTTGCATCCCTATAGTTACCTAGCCTAGACCAAATGTTGTTAGGAATCAAATCACTAAGTAATTCGATTACCTTGAGATTTGTCTCGAAGTCCTTGATTTGGTCTTGGGTCCACCTTGACTTCTCAATGGGCTTGTTTTCTTTATCCCTTGGCATTTCAAAACCATTTTCTATAATCAACATGAAATCGAAATTGGTTTCAAAATATACCTCCATCCTTTTCTTCCACCAAGAAAAGTCTCCATCGAATTTCGGTGGATGGATGTTGTAGCTGGCCATCTTGTAGTGCTTCTGTCGGCGGTTAGTCCTCGACAAGCTCCTTGCTCTGATACCACTTGTAGGAATGATGGTGACCGAATAGAGGGGGGTGAATAGCCCTCAATCGTCGTATGGTGGAATTCGTTCGTTCTTGCGTGCTTGTCTACAATTATCATTAATATACATGGCGGAATAATAATAGAAATAATAACAACAATACAATCACACGCAATACACAAAGATATACGTGGTTCAGAACCGAATGGTTCCTACTCCACGGGCGAGCTCACCGAGCTCTAGTTTTGCGCACGTCACTAACTAACACTCCTTCTCGACAACACGTCGGAGGTGGAGAAACCTGTAACGCCCTCCCTTATCTGCTCTCAGGGCGGCGCTACTTTACTGTTTTTTTTTAACATGTTATCATAACTTAAACCTTCTTTTGCACATGCGTCACATATCATATTCATAATCATCATGTTAACATATCTTGTCTCATTTCTAACATGCATAACATAAAGAGTCATTCATGAGTTCTTAAGTAATTGAACAGTAACATAAATAAGCATCATCCAACATGATACTAATGATTCATAAGTCTTATAAGCGGAAGCAAAGTCTTAAGTGGTTCATTGTGCATGTAATATAAGCAGATAGTAATAGGGTCTTTCTCCACCATGCCACTATCACACACACTTGGCCCTTCCTGCTACTTTCTCTAGTTCAGGTTTCCTTTATCTGCAGTATATGGACAACATAAACTATAAGCATATAGCTTAGTAAGCTTCTTGCCTACTCACAAAAGTCACAAACTTCATCGAGCAATTAGAAACATGAGCATACTAGCATAAATAGCCTAAGTGTTTCATAGCAACACTAATCAACAACATACCCACGTAATAAAACCTAAGCATGGCATAGAGTTTACATCAGCATGCTAAGCATAATTAAATCTAAGCAGGGCATAATTTAACATAAGCATTCATGACATAAGCAATCCATAACATTATAAATCTTAGACATGCATAAAGTACATAATCACAAATATTCTTAACTCAACTATAAGCATTATAACTTCATAAAATCTAACATGCATAAAGGACATAATCATAAGCATTTTTAAACTTAACCATAAGCATTCATAACATAAGTATCTGTAATATCATAAATCTGAAACATGCATAAAGTACATAGTCACAAATATTCTTAAACTTAACTATAAGCATCATAACTTCATAAAATCTAACATGCATAAAGAGCATAATCATAAACATTTTTTTTTAACTTAACCATAAGCATTCATAACATAAGTATCCGTAACACCATAAATCTTAAACATGCATAAAGGACAAGTTCATAAGCATTCATAAACTTTAACTTAAGCATGCACAATTTCATAAAAGTCCTTTCTTTTCAAAACATATACATATAGATACTTCAACATAATCATAACTTGCATGGGGGGCCCCAGGTTAAGTACCACATAATGCGCTGCTCCTAATAGGTCAGGGTAGCGAGCCACCGGACCTACTAGAGCAAGACCTCTTACGTCTTACCAGGCAAGACCTCTTACGCCTTCTTATGTCCCTTTGGATTTGATTAACGACCACCGAATTCGGGTACTTAACCTCTTACAAAGTAAAATACTTAATTCCTTTCTTTCTTGTCATATCATAAAGAATGCTCTTAATCCCCAACATAAAAAGGGAAGCATCTCAATCTTATCTTATCATAAGGAGTGCTCTTAATCCCTACTTGAAAGGGAAGCATCTCCATCTTATCTTATCATAAGGAGAGCTCTTAATCCCTACTTGAAAGGGAAGCATCTCCATCTCAGACATTTCATAGCATACATGCATTCATAACATAAGAGTGCCCTAAAGGGGTCCTAAAGCATAAACATGTTCATCGCATAAGCATATTTCATAGGCATATTCATGGCATATTAAATCATAATACATGTTCATCAAATCGGCATGTTTCATGGCATATTACCTCATAATCATATTCATCACATAGGCATAATTTCATGGCATACTACATCTTAAACATGTTCATCACATAAGCATATTTCATAGCATATTGAATCATGAACATTTTCATCACATAGGCATAATTCATGACATATTAAAATCATACACATAGCATAACTACATAAGGGGGTGTTTTCATGAAACCCTAACCCTAACACCAAGGTTGGCCGAAACATGTAAGGTATCAAGCTTGGATGTTTGTTACCTAAAATTCCTTCATGAAGCTTATAACTTATCATGGTATCATTAGAAGCATTTTCATGCAACCCTAGCCCTAAATACTTTGGTTGGCCGAAACATGTAAGGGCTCAAGCTTGGGTTTTTTTGTTACCTAAAATTCCTTCATGAAGCTTATAACTTATCATGGTATCATTAGAAGCATTTTCATGCAAACCCTAACCCTAAATACTTTGGTTGGACGAAACATGTAAGGGCTCAAGCTTGGGTTTTTATTACCTAAAATTCCTTCATGAAGCTTATAACTTATCATGGTATCATTAGAAGCATTTTCATGCAACCCTAGCCCTAAATACTTTGGTTGGCCGAAACATGTAAGGGCTCAAGCTTGGGTTTTTTTGTTACCTAAAATTTCTACATGAAGCATATAACATCTCCTACTTCCCTTAGAAGCCTTTTCATGCAACCCTAGCCCTCATGACCTTGGTTGGCCGAAACATATAGGGCTATGAACTTGGGTTTTGGCACCTAAAAATTCCTACTTGAAGCCTACAATCTATGATCATATCCTTAGATTCATTTTCATGCAAACCCTAACCCTAAATTCCTTGGTTGGCCGAAACATATAAGGCTATGAACTCCATCTTTCTTTCATGTACATGACCTACAAAGCTCTACAAAGCTAATATACTGCAGGTGAGGGAATCTTACTTCCTTCGCTTTGCTTGGGAGATGACCTAATGGAAGCCACCTAGCTTTCTCCTTGCTTGAATGGGGTTTGGCCAAAGGATGAAGAGGGAGCTCGGTGAGGAAGAAGAAGAGAAGAGGGAAGAAGAAGAAGTGGCCAAATGGGACTTTCACTCTTCTTTATAAAGGAGGAAGAGAAGTTCTCCTCTTTTCCATGCCTCTTCATTTACCCTCATCACACTTATCTACAATTTCCCCTCTTCCCCTAATGATATAATCCTATTGGGCTTCTGGTTAGTGGGTGCATCTATAGGGCTTGGCTATCTCTAGAGGTTTGGGGTTCAATTCCTAGGCCTTGTATCTCTTTTTTGGCTATTTTCTTTTATTTTCGGAAAAACCCACATAAAGCCCATTATCGTAAAGCCAAAAATTCTCGTAAAATGGCTAGAAATTTTTACGGGCGTTACAAAACCTCTCACAAGCAATTACAACAGTAATATAACAAGATTAAAGCTAATACAAAGACACTAAGAAATACAAGTAAAAAATGCTCTACAACTCTTTGCTTTGAATGCTTTATTGTTGCTTGCTTTGGTTGGCTCTTGAAGGACTGAAATGCAGCAGCAATTCCCCTTCAAAGTCTTCCTTAAAGTCTTGGCGAAATCCTCCCTCTTGAGCTCCATTTATAACCTGCATCAAGCTAATTTCGTGCCCATCAGTCGACTGATCGTGACCATCAGTCGATTGGTCCTATAGATGTTGTCTCACAACAGCCAGATCCACGTTGGTTAAGTTTCAACGGATCACCCATCAGTCGACTGGTAACATCATCAGTCGAGTGCTAGCGCGAGCACTCGACTGGAAACCATTCTATGGCTGAAAACACCCTGATAAGTCGACTGATGGTGTCAAAATGATCGTTATCCTCGACCGATCGATCACCAGACTGCTCAATGAACACCAATCGAACCCTAGTCGACTTAGAGCAATGATCGCACCTATGTCACGATCGATGTCTCTAAAACCTCAAACCCAAGTTGTTTGAGCATCCGACACTCAGTCTTAGCCACTTGGCCAAGTTCACCTCATCCCTCATGGAGTTCCCCACCGAAGCTCTCTTCCCTCGGCCTACATCCCTCAGATGCGCCAAGTGCACGACTTCGCAACGCCATCCTTTGCGTCTCTTTCCCTCGAAGTATGCTTCCCTTGGGCCTCACTCCATTCGCTCCCCGTCCGGCGGTCCCTCAGATGCACCAAGTGCACGATTTTGAAATGTCATCCTTCACTGACTCAAGGACCCCGAGCCTAGTGAACTTGCCAAGTCCTCAAGACTTCCCAAATGCTTCATAATGCATTTCTCACCAAGCACCAAGCGCACGGCTTTGCAATGCTTTGGACTTTTCCACACCAAGCCCCATGCTTGGATTTTCCCATGCCAACTCCATGTTGGACTTTCCTATGACAATCCCATGTCATAAGTTTTGTCTATCATCAAAATACTGCTCGAGTCAAACTCGAGTCAACCTGGGTCGATTGCACCAACAGTCAGCCTAGTGGGGACTGACACTATAGATCATGTCCTGAACCAAGTGGGTATAAGATGAGTGAAGGGAACATGACCCAATTCACTATAGCTACTGAAAGGTTTCAGAAGATGTTCTGGGATCAACCGTTGATTTTTTGATTAATTGGGGATCATGATGTACTACTAGGTGTCACTCATGATCATTCTATAATTAATGGTTAATTATAGATGGCGAATATAAATCGGTAACCTATTTGGTCACACACACTATGAGTGTAATCCGAAGAATTTAAAATGGGTTTGAGAATGGGATTCTCAGATCGAGAGATACTTGGTTTCGTTGGACGAAATATGGAGCGAGCATGAAATTGTTTCAGTCGCATCGGAAGCATGAAAGGGCCGAGTCTTATGAAGACTTGATGGATGAACCAAATCGGTTTGGTTTTAATCCAATGGTGGAAAATAAACCAAAGGAGTTTGGTTTGTTTTAAACGAATGAACCAAAGTTAGTTTGGTTCATTTTAACTTTAAATAGACCAACGCAGTTTGGTTTATTTTAACTTAAGTTATTGGAGTTGTTTAATGGATTTTGATTATGAACCAATAACCATTAGGAGAATATGTTCTCTATAAAAACACGGCTTAAGGGTTTTGTGAGCATTTTGAACGGATTAAGGTTTTATAAAACCCTAGCCACCTCCTCTCCTCTCCTCCTCTCTTACGCCCCACTTCAAGGTTTGATTGCCACCTCAAGCTCCAACCATCGACCAAGAGTTGTCCGGCCAAAGAACACCAAATGACCACCCTGCTATCGCTGGCCAATTTGATTGGTCGACCACCTTATAGTCGTCGGCATTTCCGAGGAAACAAGTTCGTGTAACTTATTTTGTGATCGTCTCTCGGATCACAACGTCTTCGATGTGAGACTAGTATCTCTCATCAAGATGAGGCTCGTAGCATGTGAAGATATTCTGACGGTACTCTGTGTGGATACGGATAGAGGCCATACTAGCGAGAGTCGCTACGATTGATGTCATTCCCGCTACACATAATTCGTCAGGTATGACTAGATATAAAGTTTCCTTTATTGCAAAAAATTTTAAATATGCGATTATGTCTACACGGTTGGTGCAACAATGCCCTAAGCATTTATATGTTTTGATGTTTGAATAATCATCTAAGTTAGGCAATGCTTTGTGATCTAATTGTGAACATGTTTAAGTGACAGCAAAATCCAAGTATGAAGACTTGGTAAAAGAAAATTCCAAGTATGATCTTAGCAAGAGAAGTCCAAGGAAAGGACTTGGCGGCGTAAGTCCAAGTATGTAGTCTTAGCGGCGTAAAGTCCAAGCGGCCCTTGGCAAAGGAAGTCCAAAGGTAAGTCTTGCCAGTGTAAGTCCAAGCATGTAGTCTTGGCGGTGTAAAGTCCAAGCGTATTTTAGCAAAGGGAAACCCAAGACATGACGAAACCGAAGGAAGCTCTTGGAAGCAAGCGCAAAGGATGAACAAGTCACGGACTCGGAGGGATCCTAGAGGCGCAAGGCTAAAGGAAGAGCTAGAAGGTTAAGTCTAGGGCTAGGGAGTCAATTCAAGTATGAATTACTCATACTTGATGAGTATCAGTCGACTGATACGATGTAGAAGTCGACTGATAAGGTTCTCGATAGAGTCAGGCTGAAAACCTGACGAGAAGTCGACTGCCAAGAGCTTGCAATCGATTGATGCCACCATCAGTCGACTACCAATACTGGCAGTCGACTGATCAAGTCAACATCGGGCATAGAATGTAGTCTCACTCGACTCCTCACGGGAATCACTTGATTGATCGCTTCATCGATCTACCGCTTGGAAATGACATACGTGATCCCCGCGATTCACCTCGCCGTAAGTCGTTGATCGTGACTTCAGTCAATTGATGTTGTACATCAGTCGACTGATCGAGGCTCAATGTGAAAAATATATCTCTCTCTATAAAAAGAGGGTTTGGGGTGCTTGAGTGGGCTAGTGCTTACATTCCAACCATACTCTCAAGCTCCAACATTTTTCCTAAGCTTTCAAAGTAATTTTCATTCCCCTCCTCTCTAATCTTCATCTTCATCTTTTGTAAGAAGAGGAGGGTCTTGTAAGAAAAGCTTCTTAGTGGAATTGCTTGGGTTGATCCACCTTAAGGATCACCGTGGAGTAGGAGGTTTATCTCGGAACCATGTAAAAGCCTTCGTGTTAGCGTTTGTGTTTTGCTTCTTGATTTTGTTTAGTATTTTTCTTCTGCTAACATTTCTTGTAGAATTCAAAAAGAGGCTATTCACCCCCCACCCTCTAGCCTTCCAAAGATCTCAACAAGTGGTATCAGAGCCAGGATCACATCGGAGGATCTAACAATCAACCGGAGCATGATGACATTCCAAAAGGGGTATAGCATGGCGAGGCCTCCATACTTCGACAGCAACGACTTCGGATATTGGAAAGGTAGGATAGAATACTACCTTATAAACGATATTGAAAATTGGTTTAGCATTGTAGATGGTTTCGAGAAGCCAATTGACGAATTCGGAGCGCCAATACCAACAAAGGATTAGACAAGAGAGATGGCAAAGAAAGCGCAAGCAAATGCAAAGGCAACGACCACACTCCAATATGGTCTATCAAAGGAGCAATTGTCCAAAGTCGGCCCCTTCAACTCCGCTAAAGAGCTTTGGGAGAAGCTCATCGAATTGAATGAAGGATCAAAGGAGACAAGGAGAGCCAAGAGGGACCTCTTGATAGGCCAACTCCAAAGCTTCACAATGAAGACCAATGAGACCGTGAGCCAAATGCACTGTCGCTTCAAGGAGGTAGTCAACGGACTACATGTGATAGGTGAGAAGGTCAAAAACTGAGACCTTGTGAGGTATATTCTCCAAGCCTTCCCTAGAACAACCTTATGGGCAGCAATGGTAGATGCATATAAGGTGTCTAGTGATCTTTCTTTGGTTAAATTAGATGAACTCTTTTGTGAATTTGAGTTGCATGAGCAAGCTAACACTTCATCCAAGGAGAAAGGTGTAACTCTTTTTGTAGGAAAGAAGGACAAGAAGAAGAAGGAGAAGAAAGAAGTCTCTTCATCATCCGAATCTGATGAGGAGTCATCTAATAGTGATGAAGAGCTATAGCATGTGAGGTGGCTCATTATGTAAAGAAGTTTGGTGGAAGGTCAAGGAAACTCACCAAGAAGGATGTGAGGAGGATGTTCCAATCCTCTAAAGGTAAAAATTCTACTAGTTCAATTCCTACTTCTAACGTTACTTGCTATGGTTGCAACAAAAAGGGACATATCAAGCCAAATTATCCAGAACTAAAGAAAAAGGAGGAAAAAGAAAAGAAGAAGGACAAGAAGAAGAAGGAGGCCATGATAGCCCAAACTTGGGATACACAAAGCATAGAAGATTCCTCCGATGATGAAGAACTTTGCCATGTCACAAGAAACATGGCACTCGTGGCCTTGGAGGATAGCTCAAGTGAAGAGTCATCCTCCTCCTCGAAATCGTCATCTAGTGACAATGAGGTAAAGGACTCCCCTAGAATAGAATTACTATATAAAACTATTGCATGCCTTCAAAATGCACTAAAAAAATCAAAGTCTAGGATTAAGGATTTAAAAGTAGAAATTAGATCCATTAAGAATGTAGAAATTTCTTGTGATGATGCATGTTCATTTAGGAATGAGAATGATGAACTTAGAAAATAAATAGGTAACCTAAGAGCATGCTTAGAGAAATTTACAAATGGGTCCAAATATCTTGATATGATTCTTAGGGACCAAAGGGTCATTTATAACAAGGTCGGCATAGGATATAGGCCTAAGGAGAAGGAGGTAGCCTTTACATCCCTTGTTAGTAGAAAATCAACCGTTATGAGCAAGGTTAGAAAGGCTTGGGTCCCTAAGAAATATTTAATTGATGCTACCGGACCTAAAATTTGGGTGCCTAAGACTTGCATTTTTCATGTTGTATAGGTAGAAGGACCAAGCTTATGGATTATTGATAGTGGTTGCTCAAAACACATGACTGGTGATGAGAGCAAATTCTCAACAATCAACCACATTAGCAAAGGGAAGGTGTCTTTTGGAAATAGTGGTAAACTTAAGATTCTAGGAAAAGGGACAATTGAGGTATCCCCAAACCTTGCAATTCACAAAGTATTATTAGTCAAAAATATGAAATTTAATTTGCTTAGTGTAAGTCAATTATGTGATGTCAATTTTGATGTTCAATTTGATTCTTCTAAATACTTCATATGACACAAAAATAAAAATGATTGCATGTTAGTAGGTTTTAGGAAATCAAATATATACTATGTTGATTTATCCTATGCTACTAACGCTTCTACTAAGTGTCTTATTGCAAAAAAAGAAGAGAGTTGGCTATGACATAGGAGACTAGGGTGCATCAACATGAAAAACATTGCCAAAATAGCCAAGATGAAGCTAGTCAAGGGGTTGCCAAAAGTCAAGTCTCTTAAGGACAAAATGTGTGATGCATGTCAAGAAGGAAAACAATCAAGATCATCACACAAAGGCAAAACTTTACTTAGTACAACTTTACCTTTAGAACTCTTGCATGTTGATTTATTTGATTATCATAGTACTCCCTCCATGATTGGTAGTAAATATTGTCTAGTTATAGTAGATGATTTCTCTAGATTTACTTGGGTATTCTTCATGAAACATAAGGATGAAACCCTAGGAATAATCATAGGATTTAGCAAAAGAGTAGAGAATGAAAAGAATCTCAAAATCAACCGGATCCGTAGTGATCATGGTGGAGAATTTGAGAATTCTAACTTCTCAAAATTTTTCCTAGAACAATGGTACAAGCATGAATTTTCATCCTAGAACACCCCAACAAAATGGTGTGGTGGAAAAATCGTTTCCTACAAGAAGCGGCTAGGACTATGCTTAATGCATATTCTCTACCTAGTTTGCTTGTAGGGGAAGGTCAATACCGCTACTATATCCAAAATAGGGTTTTAATTCATAGGTTTTTAGGGAAAACCCCATTTAAATTATGGAATGGTACAATTCCAACAATTCACTATTTCAAAGTCTTTGGATGCAAAGTTTACATTTTAAACACCAAAGACAACCTCAGTAAATTTAAATCCAAAGCGGATGAGGAAATCCTAGTTGGATATTTATCCACTAGTGTAGGATATAGAGTTTCTAATAAAAGAACTCAAAAGGTTGAGCAATCTTCAAATGTCCAATTTGATGAAACCTCTAATACTTACCCTAAGAAATCCCCCATTGATAATGATATCAATGACAAAAGTCAAGATATTACCCAAAAATTTCAAGATTTAACTTTAGGGGGTAATGATCTAGGGGGAGAGTCAAATCAAGGGGGAATAAGAGGTGATTCCGATGATGAAAGGAGGGTTGAGGATAATCATGATCAAAATCAATTTAACACACCTCCTAGAATAATAAGAGTTCATCAAAATCATCCTCTAGATCAAGTTGTAGGTGAATTATCTCAAGGTGTTAGGACTAGGTCATTTCATAGAGTTCCCTCTAGTCATATAGCCCTCATCTCCCAAATTGAGCCCAAAACAATCAATGATGCATTACTTGATCCAGATTGGATCTTAGCAATGCAAGATGAATTGGCACAATTTGAAAGGAGTCAAGTATGGGAGTTAGTTCCTAGAGATAATGAAAGTACCATCATTACTATAAGATGGGTTTTTAGGAACAAACTAGATGATCAAGGCAATATAACTAGGAATAAACCAAGGTTAGTTGCAAGGGGCTTCAATCTGTTGGTGCAATCGACCCAGGTTGACTCGAGTTTGACTCGAGCAGTACCTTGATAGTATTTTGATGATAGACAAAACTCATGACATGGGATTGTCATGGGAAAGTCCAACATGGGTTGGCATGGAAAATCCAAGCATGGAGCTTGGTGTGGGAAAAGTCCAAAGCATTGCGAAGTCGTGTGCTTGGTGCTTGGTGAGAAATGCATTGCGAAGCCGTGCGCTTGGTGCATGTGGGAAGTCTTGAGAACTTGGCAAGTTCACTAGACTCGGGGTCCTTGAGTTGGTGAAGGATGGCATTGCGAAACCGTGTGCTTGGTGCATCCGAGGGACCGCCGGACGGGGAGCGAATGGAGTGAGCCCAAAGGAAGCATACTTCTAGAGCATGAGACGTGAAGCATGGCATTACGAAGCCGTGCGCTTGGCACATCCGAGGGACGTAGGCCGAGAAAAGAGAGCTTCGGTGGGAAACTCCATGAGGGATGATGTGGACTTAGCCAAGTGGCTAAGACTAGTTGTCGGATGCTCAAACAGCTTGAGTTTTGAGGTTTTACTCGACATCACCGATCATAGGTGTCCCGATCATCTGTAGGGTCGTATGGGCTCGACCGTGTTCGATTGAATAGAGTTCAGCTAATCACCGATCGCCATGGGAGGGCAATGATCGCTGATCAGAGGTATGTATACTGAAAAGTCTATCTTTTGTATGAACATCTTTATTTTGGAATAAGAATCACATGATCATTGTTTGCATATTTTTATGGTTATGCAATATTGTCTAATACTTTACATTGTAGATAACATAGTGTGTGGTATCACACAGGAGATCATGTTATCGGCCCCTTGAAAAGTATAAGTAAAGGCTCACAACCGAGATGGCTTTGGATAAACCATCGGAATGGTTGTAGTGTGATTTGGTGTTGGTTTGTCTTAACCATAGAATCACACTAGTGCACTTTGTGTGTATTGAGCAGGACCGACTTAGAGGTGATTTGATTTATTGCTGACTACATAATCGAATCGGACCTCAGATATTATTTAGTACATGCTCTTAATCCCGATATAATAACGGGCACATATACTTAGTACTCATCTCTTTGATTTACCAATGGGTGAGATTTATAGATTAAATCGATAGGCTCGATAAGTTGGGAGATGATATTATTTATATGGTGTGTCGTTGATTATAGGAGGAAACCGTGTCCTATATATTAGGATGATGATGTCCCCTTGAAGAGCTCATAAGGTTCATCATGTAAACCCTGCAGGTGGACTTGGTCCGGCATGATGAAAAGGTTGAGCGGTACTACTCAAGGAGTTAGATGTTTATTAATTAATGGTCAGTAAATTAATTAATCGACGGACATTCGAGATCTTAAACACGGGGAGAAAATGTACAAATAATATATGGAGCCCATATTATCATATGGGGGTTGGTGAGGTAGATCAATCCTTTAGTGGATTTGATCATCATTAGTGGATCGGACTTTATGTGGCCTTGATCAATGGGTGGCCAAGATCCAACTCCTCCTCATGGTCCCTAATGTTGCCTATTAACACCTCATGAAGCTTAGATCCAATGGATAGAAACAAAACTCTAAGATCCATAGGTAGAGATTAAATCTCTAAGATCTGACGGTTGAGATTAAATCTCTAGATCCGACGGTTGAGATTAAATCCCTAGAACCAATGGAGGAGATTAATTCATGACTTATCCCTAACTCTATAAAAGGAGGGCATGGGAGTTGGCGTGAAACACATCAAAGAGAGCTAGTGTTTTGGGCGGCAAGGGAGAGGAATCCTAGTTGAGATAGGATTAGGGTTAGGGTTTGGAAGCTTGGGCGGCACCAAATAAGGAAGGTTACTTTCTTCTTACTCCTCTTGTGGCTGGCGTCCAGCATCTTTTCCAGCCCCTTCCAGCCCTTGTCCGACGCCCAAAAGGCCCTACTCTCTTCTCCTTAGGTGGTGGAAACAAGATATAGGGGTTCCCTTGGTGTCTTGATTGTTTTCCATCATCTTCTCCACCTTCTAGTTGGCCGGCGGCAAGGAGATTGTGTGCTCCTTGTTGGTTGGTTTTAGGGAGGAGAAAAACCTTGTTTCTACTCTTCCTCTTGCTAGGGAAGAGCAAGGAAGGAAGATTTGTGATCTAGGAGCTTCTACTTTTGGTAGATCGTCGCCCACACGACGTCCAAAAGGAGGAAGGTCATAGATTAGAAGATCAAGAGGTATATCTATTCTCTTTTCTCTTTTGTTTGTTGCTTGTTTTTGTTTTTCAATTATAAGCATTTTATAAATCTGTAAATGGCTAAATAATACTTGGATCTCACATAAACACAAAAATCGGCGATCCAAACATCGTCTATTCCGCGGCTACTCGTAGAATAGAGGATGGTCGCTTGAACAACTAGTTTGTTCAAGTGACCTCTCTAAACGAATAGCACGACGATGACTTGGTGGTTTGGGAAATCCCTTTTGTCGAGGATTAAATTTTCTTAATCCGGGGACATCGAAGGGATTACCATGGACAAGCTACCGAGGTGAAGTGGGAAGTGAAGTTTCCCCTCGCGGACTCGATAAACAAAACCCTTCAATTGGTATCAGAGCCAAGGTTTCCGGTTTTGTGTGTTTAGGATTCGGTTAATTTTTATGCACTTTTTCATATATTATATATGCCGGATAATAGTAGGATATGCGTAGTTTAACTCTTTGGTTGCGGGCATAAGATCCGACTATTATGGCCATATGTGTGTATGTGATTGTATGTGTGTAAATATTTATTTTGTTGAATCCTCGGGGTTGACGAGGCTAGTATTTAGTTTTTGTAAATTAAATATGGCATTGATTAGCCACTCTTTATTTTATTTTACTTTCGATCTAGATTTCATGTACACTCCCTCGTGGAGTATAGGATCGATGAATGTAAATTAAAATAGGTTTTAGTCTCGGCTCGGATCTACGGATGGCTCATACATGGCGTAGGAGGAGCGGACGAGATGGCAATGCGACGGGAGTCATATTGAAGACAAAAGCCATAATAGTTGGAAAATAATTTATTTTTCATATTTATTGCTTTTTGTTTGATATGCATGTCGTAGGCTAGGAAAATTCCTCAATTTCAAATTACTAAGTGGGAGAGGGATATTTTTATAAATTCCCGCGGCCTCCATTACGATTTGACAAGTGATGCAAACAAACTTGCGCGTTGGCTCTGAGTGCCTTCCTCCATATCGGATGGGTTTGTTTGCATATCACAAGGTCGAATATGGTTATAGGAAATTATTAAGGAGCGTGTGTACTTGCCCATCGTAAGGCACATAACTCGAGATAATTTCCTTGGTACCGAGTAATTGTGAACACTTAGATACAAATATAAGTATCCTCCCCATCGGAGTCACTGCTTTTATTTGTAGGGCCAAAGAGGAACCAACTATTAATTTTACTTGTCAAAAAGTTAGGTTGATAAGATAGTAAAATTAATGGGTAAAACCTCCTCTTACAAATGTAGAATTTGTATACGTCCACACTATCGTGGCATACGATATTCTCGGTGTTTTGATGTGTTGGTTGATTTTAAAATTTTATTGTTTGAGGAATCAATAATTTTTTGAAATCTAATATTTTGATTTATGTGATTCTTAGGTTTTCTTTCAAAATGACTTTCAACCCACTTGTTGTGATACTAAAAGAGAACAAACTTACTGGACCCAACTATGTAGATTGGAAGAGGAATCTAGACATTGTCTTGACTGCAGAGGAATACAAATATGTACTCCTCGAAGAGTGCCCTCCTAAGCCTGCAAATAATTCTGGGGAAAAGGAGAGAGAGAGCTATAAGAAGTGGATCAAGGTCGATGAGATGGCGGGGTGTTACATTTTGGCATCTATGTCAAATGTACTGCAACATCAACATCAAGTCATGTCCACTGCTTATGATATGATGCTCAATCTCAAGGAGCTTTTCGGACACTAGAATCGGGCTGCGAGGCAAGAGGCCATGAGAAACTTGATGACGACCACCATGATCGAGGGAACACCCATGAGGGATCATGTTCTCAAGATGATGGCTCATTTGAATGAGCTGGAGGTCCTAGGAGCTGAGATCGATGGTGAAACCTAGGTCGATATCATACTCCAGTCTCTACCTAGGAGTTATGAGCCATTTTGCCTGAACTACAACATGAACAAGAGGTTGTATTCATTGGCGGAACTTCTGAAAGAACTCCAGGCGGCAGAGGGACTATTTCGTCAGAGTGCTCAGGCGCATGCCGTGGTGACCCAAAAGGATTCTACTTCTAAGCCGAAAGGAAAGAAGAAGAAGAAAAAACTGGGGCAAAGGCGGTGGGAGGTACTTAGGGAGGAGTGAAGAAGCCGAAAGGCAAGTGCTTCACTTGTAAATAGACTGGACACTGGAAGAAGGACTGCCCCAACCGCAAGAAAAAAGGTATATCTTTTGATCTAGTCGTTGAAACATGTTTAGCGGTGTTATCTACCGGCACCTGGTGTGTAGATACGAGAGCCACTGATCATGTCTACAATACTTTGCAGGGGTTCCAAGAAACTAAACGACTGGCTGAGGGGGAGATTACCGTGTACTTGGGCGATGTCACGAAGGTGGCGATTGTTGCAGTGGGAGATGTTCATTTATCTTTTGAGAAAAATAAACTTTTGGTTCTTAAGAATTGCCTTTATGTACCCTTATTTAGAAAGAATTTAATTTCAGTTTCTAAATTGTTTATGGATGGATATTCTATTTCTTTTAATGACAGAATTGTTATAAGAAGGAATAGGGACATTATCTGTTCGGGTGCATTGATAGGAAATTTGTACATACTTGAACCAAAACCTCCCACAATGCAAATTGAAGTTAATAACTCATCTTTTAATTCCAATAAGAGAAAAGAACCTTCGAAGATGAACCAAACATATCTTTGGCATCTTAGGCTTGGTCACATTAACCTAAGTAGAATTCAAAGGTTGATAGCTGATGGACCTTTGGGTTCATTGGTGGTGGAGGATCTCCCAACCTTTGAATCTTGCTTGGAGGGTAAGATGACCAAGAGGCCTTTTAAGGCCAAGGGGTATAGAGCCAAAGATGTGTTAGAATTTGTTCATTCTGATTTGTGTGGTCCTATGTCTATCCAGGCTAGAGGTGGTTTTGAGTATTTTGTCTCTTTTATAGATGATTACTCAAGATATGGATACATTTACCTGTTGCTCCGCAAGTCTGAATACTTTGACAAGTTCAAAGAATTCAAGGCTGATGTGGAGAAATGTCAAGGTAAAAGTATCAAGACACTACAATCTGATCATGGTGGTGAGTACCTCTTGGGAGAGTTTAGGAACTACTTATCAGAGGCTGGGATTCAATCCAAATGAAGATGGTTAGATCGATGATGAGTTATTCTGACTTGCCAGATTCGTTCTGGGGATATGCTCTAGATACGACGGTATACATTCTGAACTTGGTTCCATCTAAATTAGTGCCTTCTACTCCCACAGAGTTATGGATTGGGCGAAAGCCTAGTCTAAGACATATTCGGATATGGGGGAGTCCAGCACATGTGTTGAAGGTAGATGCTGGTAAGTTGGAACCTCGTACAGAAGTACGCATGTTCGTTGGCTATCCCAGGGGAACGAAGGGTGGATTGTTTTATAGTCTTAGAGATCAGAGGGTGATCGTTAACACGAATGCCAGATTTCTAGAGGAAGACTATGTGATGAACCAAAAGCCCAAGAGTAAAATTATTCTGGAGGAGTTAAAAGGGGAAGTCACTTCTTTAGTACCACCGGTACAAGAGGATATACCACATGTCACTGCACCGCGTGTCACAGAGGATACACAGGTGATACCTCGTCGTAGTGGGAGGGTTGTGAGACAGCCTGATAGATTCATGTTCTTGGGAGAATCTTCTGATTTGGTCCTTGGAGAACATGAACCTAATCCCTGGACATATGACAAGGCAATCCAAGATAAAGATACAGTATCTTGGCAAAGTGCAATGAAACACATCAAAGAGATTAAATCTAAGATCTGACGGTTGAGATTAAATCTCTAGATCCGATGGGTGAGATTAAATCCCTAGAACCTATGGAGGAGATTAATTCATGACTTATCCCTAACTCTATAAAAGGAGGGCATGGGAGTTGGCGTGAAACACATCAAAGAGATCTAGGGTTTTGGGCGACAAGGGAGAGGAATCCTAGTTGAGATAGGATTAGGGTTAGGGTTTGGAAGCTTGGGCGGCAACAAATAAGGAAGGTTTCTTTCTTCTTCCTCCTCTTGTGGCCGGCGTCCAGGATCTTTTCCAGCCCCTTCTAGCCCTTGTGCGGTGCCCAAAAGGCCCTACTCTCTTCTCCTTAGGTGGTGGAAACAAGATATAGGGGTTCCCTTGGTGTCTTGATTGTTTTCTATCATCTTCTCCACCTTCTAGTTGGCTGGCGGCAAGGAGATTGTGTGCTCCTTGTTGGTTGGTTTTAGGGAGGAGAAAAACCTTGTTTATAGTCTTCCTCTTGCTAGGGAAGAGCAAGGAAGGAAGATTTGCGATCTAGGAGCTTCGACTTTTGTTAGATCGTCACCCACATGACGTCCAAAAAGAGGAAGGTCATATATTAGAAGATCAAGAGGTATATCTATTCTCTTTTCTCTTTTGTTTGTTGCTTGTTTTTGTTTTTCAATTATAAGCATGTTATAAATCTATAAATGTCTAAATAATACTTGGATCCCGAGCATAAACACAAAAATCGACGATCCGGACATCGTCTATTCCGCAACTACTCATAGAATAGAGGATGGTCGCTTGAACAACTAGTTTGTTCAAGTGACCTCTCTAAATGAATAGCACGACGATGACTTGATGGTTTGGGCAATGCCTTTTGTCGAGGATTAAATTTTTTTAATCCGGGGACATCGAAGGGATCGCCATGGACAAGCTACCGAGGTGAAGTGGGAAGCGAAGTTTCCCCTCACGGACTCGATAAGCAAAACCCTTCATTGACAACATCAGTCGACTGCTTAAGGTAAGCAGTCGACTGATCACACTGTGCGTGGGCACATAATGGAGTCGAGCTCGCCAACACTCGACTGATGAGGAATAGTCGACTGATGGGTGCCATCAGTCGACTAATGTGTGATCCATTGGAACTTAACCAACGTGGATCTGGTCGTTGTGAGATAACGGCTACAGGACCAGTCGACTGATGGTCACGATCAGTCGACTGATGCACGCGAAATCAACTTGATGTAGGTTATAAATGGAGCTCAAGTTGGAGGATTTCGCCAAGGCTTTAGAGGTGACTTTGAAGGGGAATTGTTGTTGCATTCCAGACCTTCAAGAGCAAGCAACAAGAAAGCGATCAAAACAATTGTGTAAAAGTTCTCTTTTGTATTGTCTTTGTATTTCTTGTTGTATTTCATATTACTTGTTGTAATAGCTTGTGAGAGGTTTCTCCACCTCTGACGTGTAGTTGAGAAGGAGTTTAGTTAGTGTCGTGCGCATAACTAGAGCTCGGAGAGCTCGCCCATGGAGTAGAAACCATTCGGTTCTGAACCACGTATATCATGTGTGTTTGTGTATGCTTATTTGTTGTTAGTATTCATATTTGTATTAGTATTCTGCTGCGCTAACGACAATCATAGGAAAGCAATGCAACGAGAATGAATGAATTCCACCATCGAACGATTGAGAGCTATTCACCCCCCTCTAGCCGGCCAACACCACACCGATCGATCCCCTACAAGTGGTATCAGAGCCAAGGCGCTTGTCAAGGACTAACCGCCGACACAAGCACTACAAGATGGCCGGCTACAACATCCATCCACCGAAATTTGATGGAGATTTTGCTTGGTGGAAGAAACGGATGGAGGTATATCTCGAAACCGACTTTGATTTTATGATTATTGTAGAAAATGGTTTTGAGATGCCTAGGAACAAATACAACAAGTCAATTGAGAAGTCAAGGTGGACCCAATACCAAATTAAGGACTTCAAGACAAATCTCGAGGTAATAAAATTATTTAGTGATTTATTACCTAATCATATTTGGTCTAGATTGGGTGACTATAGGGATGCAAGGGAGCTATAGAATAAGATAATAAAATTCCAAGAAAAGTCCCAACCGGCACAAGTAGAGGAGAATGTCGAGGAAGAAGCACCCACAACATTTGAAGATGTTGATGATTTAGTGGAGATCTCCACCTCTAGCATTGAGGGGGAGGAAAGGGTTTCTATTCTGGAGCAAGATTAAAATGAAGCTTCTACCTCCGGAAGAAGTGAAGAGGCCTCCACCACCTCCCTAGGTAACTCAAGTGGTATTATTTTAAATAAAAATCACATAATATGCTTTGAGTGTAGGGAGAAAGGGCATTACAAGAACAAATGCCCTAAATTGGCTAAGGAAAAGGCATCGACACCAAAAGTCAACCCAAAGTCAAAGGATGTCGGAGTCCCCTCAATTAAGAGCAAAGAGCACATTGTGTGCTTTAAATGCAATCAAAAGGGGCACTACCGAAGCCAATGCCCTAGGGGGAGGAAGAAAGGGCAAGAAGGTGTATCTCATGTAGGGGGAGCTTCCCAAGCTAACCCTAAGGTAAATTTAAATTATGCATATTCAATTCCTAAAGTTAAAAAGCATGCTAAGAATTATTTTAGCTCTCTTGCAATCATTAATGAAAAGCATGCTAGTAGGAATAAATATGTGTGTTTAGGTGCTAAGCATGTTAGTTTCTCTAAGTACAAACCTAGGACTCAAAACACTAGACCTATTTTACCTAAAGAGTCCATTAGAAGAGTTGAAAACCATCTAGGCATTAACCCTAAGAAGGGTAGAAACATGCCTAAGAAGAAGAATATTTCCCAAAAGATAAATGAAAACTCAAAATTGGGAAAATTAGAGCTAGAAAACCAAGTCTTGAGGTCAAGGCTTGAGAGAATGGAGAAAACCCTTAGAATCATAGAAAATTCAATTCTAGGGTCAAATGCCCAAAAGTCAAGACCTAAGGTTCAAAAATGGTCTAAGGGCAAGGAAGGTTTGAGTCACAAACCTAAGCCCAAGAAGACATATCATAATGTTCCATTTGATTATGGAATTATTTCTAGGTCTAGAAAAACCAAGGCTAATAGGGAAGCTATCCCTAAGACTAGTCATGGTGTTTGCTTAATGGCCAAGGACTTAAGGAAAACCAAGAAGGCCACTAAGAAGGTCATTGGGGGAGTTACCTCTAGAGTTGACCTAGGAAAGACCCATTTGACTAAGGCTTCAAAGCCTAAAAGGGTCATTAGGAAGGTATCTATGGAAGTTATCCCTAGGGAATACCTTGTTAACCCAAGGAGCTCAAATAGATATTGGGTTCCTAGAAGCATGATCGATTCACGCTAAATGGGTTAGGGTGTGTCGACCCTAAGTGGATGGGTAGTTAACCTAACCATAGTAGAGTTGACACATTAGGATGTGCCAATATGTTTGAGAATTTAAAAATGATTAAATTGGCACAACTAGATCTTAGAGGTATTGGTGTGCCATTTGGGGTTTATGGCACACTAGGGAGAATGATGGCTTTAAGGCAAAATGGACTTAACCCTAGAAATGGCAATTTGGATTTAGCACTTAGGTATTTTATACCTTACTATATTTTACTTGCCATGATTTGTTTGCCTTGCCATGTCATGACATCATTTTCATTTTTTTTATCTATAAAAATGTCATGATCTTGTTTAGAATTATTTTTAGATGTCATGTATGCCTAGATGTCTCTCACATGCCATGACGTCATGATTTTGGCATATGTGTTTATCTATATCATATTTATGCCATAATCATCATCATGCATATAACTAAAAATGGATTTAAGTACAATGGCATGGTTTGATGGGAATCAAATAATATTGCCTAGAAATATGCATGAAACCATTAAAAGGACAAAAACCCACATCTCACTAAAAACTTGACTTGTATGTGTTTTACACATCTAGATATGAGTGAGATGTTTAGGAAAAAGAAATTAAAGGTTTCAAAAACATTTTGAAAAACCTTGGTGAAGCTTATCTTTTGATAGCTATCACCATTGAATGGGATGATACAAAGAGGGTTCTTTATTGAAGCTTTTCTCAAATTTTGGACATTGTATCAATCTCCTAATTTAGTGGGTAAAATAATTTTCAAATATTTTTCACCCATAGTGTTTGTGATAAGTAATATACATACCAAATTTCAAGAATTTTAAACTTATGTATATTTACGCAAATGATTTATCAATTCATGCATGAATACCACTGATCGATGCCAAGCCCAATCGACTGGTAGCTGACAGAGTCGACTGGCACAGGCTGATTTTGGGTAAACCTTGGTGGTTAGGCCCATGTTCAACTGTGTTTTGGTCCCTTAACCACTCCTAACCCTAGGACATGCTTAGGAGAGCATTAGAAAGGGTGGAAATCCATTGACATGGATTAGGAGAAGTGTTTAGGGAGAGTATCAATTTTAAGGTGGATGGAAGTTCATTGTTGAACTTTGCCTTAATTTTGATGATTTTATGTTCCTATTGGCTTAGGGACTCTCCAAGGACATTGTTGGTGCAATGGTCAAGGGGGAGCAAGCCTCTAGGGGGAGGTATCCATCATGGAAAGATGGATGTTTATTTCCTCATGGGAGAAAAATTTGGTTGCCTCTCTTTATGTGATATGGGATCACTAGAAAGATTGTAGGCATTTGTTCCTTCAAGGGAGAGATTGTAAGTTCTCATTGGGATATGAGACATTCATACCATTGGGGAGGACCTTTTTAATGTAATGTCAAAAAGGGGGAGAAGTTACCAAGTTAAAAATTAGGTTTGGAATTCTCATTTGGGATGTGAGAATTGCCAATATGGGAGAATTGGTAGACTTGAGATGGTAGTTTTGTCAATCATCAAAAAGGGGGAGATTATTGGTGCAATCGGCCCAGGTTGACTCGAGTTTGACTCGAGCAGTACCTTGATAGTTTTTGATGATAGACAAAACTCATGACATGGGATTGTCATGGGAAAGTCCAACATGGGTTGGCATGGAAAATCCAACATTGGAGCTTGGTGTGGGAAAAGTCCAAAGCATTGCGAAGCCGTGCGCTTGGTGCTTGGTGAGAAATGCATTGCGAAGTCATGCGCTTGGTGCATGTGGGAAGTCTTGAGGACTTGGCAAGTTCACTAGGCTCGGGGTCCTTGAGTCGGTGAAGGATGGCATTGCGAAGCCGTGCACTTGGTGCATCTAAGGGACCACCGGACGGGGAGCGAATAGAGTGAGCCCAAAGGAAGCATACTTCTAGGGCATGAGACGTGAAGGATGGCATTACGAAGTCATGCGCTTGGCGCATTCGAGGGACGTAGGCCGAGGGAAGAGAGCTTCGGTGGGGAACTCCATGAGGGATGATGTGGACTTGGCCAAGTGGCTAAGACTTGTTGTCGGATGCTCAAACAACTTGATGTTTGAGGTTTTACCCGACATCAGTCGACTGGCATAGGTGTCAGTCGACTACTCTAGGTCGTATGGGCTCGACCAGTGTTTGAATGAATAGAGTCTGGCTGATCAGTCGACTGCCATTGGAGGGCAGTCGACTATTGACAACATCAATCGACTGCTTAAGGGAAGTAGTCGACTGATCACACTGTGCACGGGCACAGAATGGAGTCGAGCTCGCCAGCACTCGACTGATGAGGAGCAGTCGACTAATGGCACCCATTAGTCGACTGATGTGTGATCCATTGGAACTTAACCAACGTGGATCTGGCCGTTGTGAGACAACGGCTACAGGACCAGTCGACTGATGGTCACGATCAGTCGACTGATGCGCGCGAAATCATCTTGATGCAGGTTATAAATGGAGCTCAAGTGGGAGGATTTTGCCAAGGATTTAGAGGTGACTTTAGAGGGGAATTGCTGTTGCATTCCAGACCTTCAAGAGCAAGCAAAAACAAGCAACAAGAAAGCGATCAAAACAATTGTGTAAAAGTTCTCTTTTGTATTATCTTTGTATTTCTTGTTGTATTTCATATTACTTGTTGTAATAGCTTGTGAGAGGTTTCTCCACCTCCGACGTGTAGTCGAGAAGGAGTTTAGTTAATGTCGTGCGCATAACTAGAGCTCGGAGAGCTCGCCCGTGGAGTAGGAACCATTCGGTTCCGAACCACGTATATCATGTGTGTTTGCATATGCTTATTTGTTTTTAGTATTCATATTTGTATTAGTATTCCGTTGTGCTAACGACAATCGTAGGAAAGCAACGCAACGAGAATGAACAAATTCCACCATCGAACGATTGAGGGATATTCACCCCCCTCTAGCCAGCCAACACCACACCGATCGATCCCCTACACAATCAAGTTGAAGGACTTGATTATGATGAAACATATGCCCCGGTTGCTAGGTTAGAGTTGATTAGAATCCTACTAGGATATCCCTCTTTCATGGGCTTTAAACTCCATCAAATGGATGTAAAGTCGGCATTCCTAAATAGGTTCATTAAGGAGGAAGTATATGTAGAACAACCTCCCGGGTTTGAAAGCATAGACTATCCATGTCACGCCCCGAGAGTATGCCGTGCCGAAAAGCAAACGGACGGCATCTCCCCTGTACGTGGCAACATATCGGGTTAATACAAGGCCCGTAGGCCCACAACAATAATATGTTATACGCAGATATCAACATATCAAAACACACTAAACACAGCGGAAACATACAACAGATAAAACAATATACAATGACTCAACTGTGCACTCCGGAGTGACTTGACACGACAAGAATCATAATAGAAATCAAATCGAAGACCAAATATATACAACACATCCGTATATCGCAGATACGGAAACAATACAGGCTAAAACCCAAAACAACAATATGGAATACATCAATCCACAAGAATACAACAACGCGTAAATACACCTTCATCCATTCGTCCGGTGCGAGATGGGATCAGAGCTCGAACGTCCAAGGAATCTTCTACATTATCAGGCGGCGGAAGCCCAGTGGAGTGGTGAGTATAAACTCAGGGGTAATATATAGAAAGTGCATGAACAACATATAAGGATAGATCTACAAGTATACATGTGAAGATCTACAGGTATACAACATGAGTCCAATAGACATACAGTCATATCCCAATTTAATAACAAGTAACTACAGTAAAGTCATACTCAAGGTATATACTAAACTGATCAACTGAACATAAAGTAATGTACCAACGCATTCACGGATCGTAACGCCATATGCTAGATCATCCTGACAGATATACAATAACATAACTCATATAACATACTAAGTTAATCCCATACCTGACCAATACGCCAACATATGAACAGTATATGATCACCTGTGATAACAACCCGATCCATACCACACTATGACATGACGCTAATCAAATGCATACATCGGTCAGGACAAACACCTATATCATGCTCAACACATAACAGTATATAAAAATGCAAATGGCATGTATCATGATGAACAACCATATGCAGCAATCATAGCTCAATCAAATGCAGCATCTCACAGGCATATGTAAAACATATATCAAATACATGCATACATATATATCAGCAATGCATATGCATGGTCATGTCTGCGTACCCAACTCGCTACCACGACCCCAGTGTGGCCTAGGTGGCACGACATGACAACTATCCCGACTCCAGCCGCCACCACTCTCGAGTGACCGAGTTGGGTAGTATGAAACAGTAGCTAGCCCGCTATAGAGCTATATGCTACCCACACGGGGGGTCCCTGCTGCTAGCCGCTCCGTCCCTACCCATGAGTAGACGAGCACCGCACCCAGGACAACTGCACATCACACGACCACCGTCAATAGTGGGTGAGTGCGCTAACTACCACTCCGCACAGTGGCCAAGTGCGCATCTCCAGCTACCACCATCCATAGTGGCCGAGAACGGCACGTACAACAATGCTCTGCCCTCAACCCTGCAACCACTACCCCGAGTGGCCGGGGAGGCAGGATGACTGACGACACGTCTCCACCATAAGGGAGACTCACCAACAAAGATGCATGTAGTGTAATGATGCATAGATCCATACATGTCCTCGCCACACTCCTATCCTATCACGGGAGACCCGTCAACAAAAGTCAACTATGTGAGGACTACAATCCACAAGACTCTCTCTATCGTACAAAGAGTCATACTCATCTAACAGTCAACCACGCTAAGACCTCTAGTCATTAGCGAGATACAATCGACCGTCCATATAACCATACACAGGCACACAATCCATAATGAATATACCATCACGCTAGGACCTCTAGTCCATAGTCACATACTGACAATCATACCCTTATCTATACACAGACAACTAGATCCATCATAAATGCACCACTAATACGGATATGATATAACAATTGACTCCATAATCCAAATCATCACCTAACTCTAGTGATGTAATACAGTAACCCAATCTGAAGTCACAAAGATAACCCTAACCACATGTACTTACTGAACATCTATCAGCTAATACATAATAGGGTTTATAGTTTCTATCCGAGCTAGATAATCAATGAGTAATAGAGTATATATCTCAAAGGTCAAGGCAGTACAAGCATGTGATTAAATGAGAGTGGATCTAAGGTAAACAGGTATATATATATATCCAATATCTTGCACTGGAATTGATCAAAACTACCGGACCAGGTAGATATTACCCACCTGATATGTAATACGTGTTATCCGTCTCCACATTCATGTATCCCTCACCATCAAAGTCCTGTAACAATAGGATACAATTAAATACCATCACATATCAAATGATCACGAATAAACATGATTGTTCTCCAACTATACCATCACTAGATCAAGCTTACCAAACTAAATTTCCATTGTCCACAGTAGTTCTGGAATCAAGCCTTCAGTCGAATAGAGATAATCCCTAGCTAAATACAAGAATACCTGAAATCACAATATATATATATATATATATATATATATATATATATATATATATGTTTTCATCCGATCCTCACTTCCAACATCCTTATTCAAATAAACAATTATGCTCATCCCATCTGCACCGATCGACTACCACTCCAAATAGGGCAGATCTCATATCTCAGCCGATCTTAACCCAATTCAATCGCCTTTTAAGTTAGTTGTTTATATCCACATTGCATAGAACAAAAATATAAACAGACTTACCATGAATTGCTGTGGCGAATCTGCAATTCCACGCTCAAACCACTGATAGTTGCATTGATGGTGCTTCCTAGTTATGAGACTGGTGGTCGCTCATGAAGCAACCCTAGATCGCAACAACCACAGAAATCGACAACAATTATCAACTGAGAAGCAAAGGTTGGATTGAACTTACCTGCACTAAATCTTCACCGGCAATCACTCCTCCTTTAACCTCTGTTCACCGGAGGAATCCAACGACGCCAATCCTCTTCCCGATCCGCTCGCTCGCTTCAATGGATGTTGCCCTCTCCTCCACGATCGGAGTTGCTTCCGATGAATTTGTGAAGCCCTCACCGATCAAGACTCGATGAAACCGCCACAAGATAACCTCAAAGAAACACAGATCGACGGAACCCAACTGTCGCAATCATGCCAAAATCCGATCAAACCTAGTAAGATCTAAGAAATCCTCCGTGGAACTAACCCCGATAACCTAATTACCTCGCTGGCCGCCACGCCACGCATAACGATGCCATCGCCCACCGGAAGTGTCGCCGCGATCTTCCCAAAGAGAACCCCTTTATCCTGTCGAGATCTATCCGCCGTGGCGCTGGCCGACCACGCTTGCACCGATGCGACGATTTATCACCGATCGGCGATGCGATCGCGGCGGGCGATGAACGACGCAAGGAGAAATCGATGGCGAAACCCGAATGAAGGAAACATCCGTTCCTTCGCCGCTTTCAAGCTCGAGTGATTCTAACCGACTTTAAGCCCAATCTGATTGGGTTCATTAATTGACCACTTGACCCAAATCAAATCTAATCCGAGTTTAGTCCAATTCAATCCAACTTCAGTTCAAGCCAACCCAAGCTCAATCCAATTGATTCAGCCCAACTTCAAGCCCAGTAATTTGGCCCAAGCCCAATTTCATCCAAGCCCAATTTCAGCCCAAGCACCATACCAGCCCAATTCCACTTATTGAGCCCAATTTAATTAATCAATTTAATTAGTCTACTAATTAAATCCAATTAATTAAAGGGTTAATTTTTTTTTTTTTTTTTTTTCGTATTTTACATTCTCCCCCACTTATAAAAATTTGGTCCCCAAATTTCCGACTCATGTACAAGTACGAAATGTTACAATAACCATCTCAAGCATCCGGAGAAAAGTCACACCTCAAATGACTAAGTGGGGTACTGAGCTCGAATATTACATTCCAGCTCCTATATATACGCTCTCAATCACCCTTTTAAAGTCTGAATAACACCTTCCTATTGATCATCTATCAAAAGATAGATAATCGTACCCGAGTGGAGCTCTATACCCATGACTTGTGAAAGACTTTGCTAGAATCGTAAGGTGAATCATGAATCACTATCAAAAATGATACTCAAGGATACTCCATGGATATCATTCCGTCAAACGATCCAACGAAATCCATCTTACGGCTCGGAAGAAAATGAGCGGACCTAGCTAATCGATCATCGACTACCCAAATCCTATCAAGTCCTTTCCAAATTCTAGATAATCTTCCAACACAGTCTAACGCACTAGGCTCCCACTTCATCACGGTACATAATCCTACCGACCACAATATTCCACTTTTACTTGTTGGCATACCCAACATCAAACTACGAAATCAACCGTGTCCCATATATCGTTCCATCAACATGAACGTCTCAATACTTACTATTTTCGGATACACTCCGAATAAATCATCACTCTCGAATGAAGAGTCTCCTGAAACAACTCTTCCTAAATCGAATGCAACTCTAGGAACCACTACCCTCCTCGGAAACGGAGAATTACTTTCTCACAAGCGAAACCAATCTACTGTTTCCAAAATTCATTATATCACCCAGAACTGATAGTAACTGGACGACTATAATGACTAATCTCGCTGGTTTCTCAACCAGCATACACATAATATACGTCCTATTCCACTGCATCGGGATCACTCCAAATCCCTGACATGATGCATCTGCGTACAATACTCTTCCATCCATATCGGACTACTTAACTAACACTGACACAAAAGTCAGTCACCTTCTAGGCCTTGAAACCTAGCTTCCCAAACTTCCGACCAGGTGATTTCCATCACCTTCGTGGTCCAACAAGTCGACGGTATAGTATCGCTAGAACATCCTATCCACATCTACGGTAAATACCAAATCAATCTAGGGAAACCACAACTTCCCTCAAGATTGGGAATATATCCATAAATATATCCTCCACAGATATGATGACAATCGATCTCAAATACTCCAAGAGTACTTGATTCCTCAAATACATACTCTAAGCTGATGATTTATCAATCATCACACCAACAATGATAATTGTATGACACTAAGTCACTACAGTATCAACCCTCCAGTCGTAGATCAACCCTAGGATATACACAGGTGTCATTTAGCTGATCTAAAAGATCATCTATCCACAACGAAGGATATTCATTCTCAACTACTACATTCCAATCATCGATAATCGATGTATAAACTCAAGGTTTGACTCTCTTCTAACAAAGAGTTACCAGTCTTCTCAAGAAGAAACACTGAGGCAGATAAATCTCCCATAGTGTTTAGCAACACTGATACCCTTAAAATCATCTCCCGGTATGAGGTCCCCAATATCAGGACTATTCCCGAAATCACCTCAATCGCATATTCCACTTGCCCATGCAGTGACAAGTTCAAGAGTTCATCCAAAACTACATCTGAATACTCTCAGATTATACGTACATCCGAGAGTCCTAGTATACCAATGCTCCAACAATCCAACTATCCTTAAGGATATGTCTATAGTAGAGGTATGTCTAACAAAGGCTAAGGGTATCCCTTGACTTCTTGGTTGCTGGTCAACATCTCACCTGACGATAGAGACACCACCAACCCACAAGTCGATATATAGGAATCCTTCTAATCCTATATAAGAACGTTCAAGATAAAGATACCTGTAAACTACCAGTATCTCTCGATATATCCACAAATAGTATAACCTAAAATAATACCCCGAAGGACCGATCCTTCGGTCTTCTATACTTCATCTCGAGTAACCATGTGAACTCGCCCAACATCTGTTCTGGACGGCTGAGCTCATGTAAATACAAAATACTATCATGGAGGAACTGAAATCAACTGCTGGAACTGAGGTACAATCTGAAACAACTGCAACGGAGATGGTAAACACTGTTGTACTGGCAAAAGATACACATCCGGCTGCATAATACTGAAGGACTGTAAACATCATAGCACGCTCCATCTCTGTGAAAGGTATAGCTGCAACTGGAGAATACTGCATAGACACGACCATCGTCGTATACTCTCTCTCCTCTGTATAAATCATAATCCCGCCTGGGAAGGTAACTGTTGCTGTCGTCTGGGAAGGTAACTGTTGCTGTCGTCTGGGAAGGTAACAGTTGTTGTCTGAAGGTCTGGGTTTTCTGAGATGTCTTCTGCTGATAGTGCTGGGTAACTTACTTCTTCTGGATGAAAGTATCAAAGAACTTCAACTATATCTGAGGTAGTAGATCGCCGCTGATGTGATAAACCAATCTTCTGTAATGATCTCGGCTTTCGAGGTTGTGGATCGTCCGCTCGAAAGCATCATCCATTGTCTTCAAATGAATCTTCAAAATACATATTCTTCTCATAGATACCGGCTGCTTATAGCAGAAATAGATACAATGGTCCATCGGATAATCTGACTCTGTGTCTCGTCGTAACCCGCACTGCACAGACATAATCTCCTTTCGGAGTCTTTCCTCTGAGTTCGCTGATAAACCTGAGAAGCTGCTGACAATCTGCAATCGGTCTTCTATGATTGAAAAACTCTCCAATAGTCGCTCGTGACTCACGACTTTAATCTTGCTCCTTTTGTCAAACATTCGGAGACTTCCAATTCCAATAATTTGACTTGCAATATCTGCTTATCAAATCTCCATTTCTTTAAAACACTTACTATGGAGTCATTTCTATACACATGACTCGGTCTAAGGACTTCCGGTAAGATCTGGTAGGAGATCCAAACATTCTAATCAAGATGTCAACCGATAACCCGTGGGTGGCCAAAACCAACCCAATCACCTTCTTGGGCTATTAAATGGTCGTAACTTTCGCAAGTCTAACGACTCTGCATGGTACTTCCATTACCAAACGATCACTCGACCTAAAGCCCAAGAATTCCTTGACAATAAGTCAAAGAAGATGACGTGGGGAAATACTATCTCACAACATCACCAATCGTGACCAAGTGATGTGTGATTTCCCATAGGTTATTTCCTATATCTTATACCAAGTACCGGCTAAATCCGGATAATGGTATGCAGCTAACTTAGCTTCCTTTGTATAACACGAGTCAAGTACTCCAAAAGTACTCCCAATGTTATACAACCTAAAACGACCAACACAGGGATCAAAATCCCTATGAATATCACCAAAATAATCCTCTACTATCTGCATCAGCAATAGTGTACTCGCGCAGTTCATTACCCCATAGGTAATGATCTGACTAACATAATTAGTGAAAATCTTAGGACCGTAATCCTTAATCTCCACAATAGATGTGACTACCTAACTCCTACTTTCCGACTCGGTATCAGTCGGCTCTCAAAGGTAATTACCTTTTCGATAGCAGGTACATATCTAATAACCTCAACATATCGTTCCCGTGGTAATCTTAAACCACGGTTACGAATACTGATTAACATACTACAAGTCATGCACTATTTTAAGCAACTAAATGCATAGCCAACAGAAGGATATGTAATAACAGTTAACATACCTTAATCATTGTAGCTCGGAGATGTCCGCAACAGCCAGATCCCAGAACTCACAAAACCAAGACCGAGTAAAGCAAAACTCGATGTCCGAACGAAATCAAATCCGAAAATGGACTTCGCAACCTAGGGCTCTGATACCAATAAAATTGTCACGCCCCGAGAGTATGCCGTGCCGAAAAGCAAACGGACGGCATCTCCCCTGTACGTGGCAACATATCGGGTTAATACAAGGCCCGTAGGCCCACAACAATAATATGTTATACGCAGATATCAACATATCAAAACACACTAAACACAGCAGAAACATACAACAGATAAAACAATATACAATGACTCAACTGTGCACTCCGGAGTGACTTGACACGACAAGAATCATAATAGAAATCAAATCGAAGACCAAATATATACAACACATCCGTATATCGCAAATACGGAAACAATACAGGCTAAAACCCAAAACAACAATATGGAATACATCAATCCACAAGAATACAACAACGCGTAAATACACCTTCATCCATTCGTCCGGTGCGAGATGGGATCACCAGAGCTCGAGCGTCAAGGAATCTTCTACATTATCCGGGCGACAGAAGCCCGTGGTCCAGGTGGTGAGTATAAACTCGGGGTAATATATAGAAAGTGCATGAACAACATATAAGGATAGATCTACAAGTATACATGTGAAGATCTACGGTATACAACATGAGTCCAATAGACATACAATCATATCCCAATTTAATAACAAGTAACTATGAAGTCATACTCAAGGTATATACTAAACGATCAATCGAACATAAAGTAATGTACCAGCGTGCACAGCGGAACGCATACATATGCTAGATCATCCCGACGGATATACAATAACTCATATAACATACTAAGTTAATCCCATACCTGACCAATACGCCAACATATGAACAGTATATGATCACCTGTGATAACAACCCGATCCATACCACACTATGACATGACGCTAATCAAATGCATACATCGGTCAGGACAAACACCTATATCATGCTCAACACATAACAGTATATAAAAATGCAAATGGCATGTATCATGATGAACAACCATATGCAGCAATCATAGCTCAATCAAATGCAGCATCTCACAGGCATATGTAAAACATATATCAAATACATGCATACATATATATCAGCAATGCATATGCATGGTCATGTCTGCGTACCCAACTCGCTACCACGACCCGGTGGGCCTAGGTGGCACGACATGACAACTATCCCGACTCCCGCCACCACTCTCGGTGGACCGAGTTGGGTAGTATGAAACAGTAGCTAGCCCGCTATAGAGCTATATGCTACCCACACGGGGGGTCCCTGCTGCTAGCCGCTCCGTCCCTACCCATGAGTAGACGAGCACCGCACCCAGGACAACTGCACATCACACGACCACCGTCAATAGTGGGTGAGTGCGCTAACTACCACTCCGCACAGTGGCCAAGTGCGCATCTCCAGCTACCACCATCCATAGTGGCCGAGAACGGCACGTACAACAATGCTCTGCCCTCAACCCTGCAACCACTACCCCGAGTGGCCGGGGAGGCAGGATGACTGACGACACGTCTCCACCATAAGGAGACTCACCAACAAAGATGCATGTAGTGTAATGATGCATAGATCCATACATGTATCCTCGCCACACTCCCTATCCCACGGGGAGACCTGGTCAACAAAAGTCAACTATGTGAGGACTACAATCCACAAGACTCTCTCTATCGTACAAAGAGTCATACTCATCTAACAGTCAACCACGCTAAGACCTCTAGTCATTAGCGAGATACAATCGACCGTCCATATAACCATACACAGGCACACAATCCATAATGAATATACCATCACGCTAGGACCTCTAGTCCATAGTCACATACTGACAATCATACCCTTATCTATACACAGACAACTAGATCCATCATAAATGCACCACTAATACGGATATGATATAACAATTGACTCCATAATCCAAATCATCACCTAACTCTAGTGATGTAATACAGTAACCCAATCTGAAGTCACAAAGATAACCCTAACCACATGTACTTACTGAACATCTATCAGCTAATACATAATAGGGTTTATAGTTTCTATCCGAGCTAGATAATCAATGAGTAATAGAGTATATATCTCAAAGGTCAAGGCAGTACAAGCATGTGATTAAATGAGAGTGGATCTAAGGTAAACAGGTATATATATATATCCAATATCTTGCACTGGAATTGATCAAAACTACCGGACCAGGTAGATATTACCCACCTGATATGTAATACGTGTTATCCGTCTCCACATTCATGTATCCCTCACCATCAAAGTCCTGTAACAATAGGATACAATTAAATACCATCACATATCAAATGATCACGAATAAACATGATTGTTCTCCAACTATACCATCACTAGATCAAGCTTACCAAACTAAATTTCCATTGTCACATGAGTTATCGGAATCAAGCCTTGATCGAATATAGATAATACCTATATAAATACAACAATACCTGAAAACACAATATATATATATATATATATATATATATATATATATATATATATATGTTTTCATCCGATCCTCACTTCCAACATCCTTATTCAAATAAACAATTATGCTCATCCCATCTGCACCGATCGACTACCACTCCAAATAGGGCAGATCTCATATCTCAGCCGATCTTAACCCAATTCAATCGCCTTTTAAGTTAGTTGTTTATATCCACATTGCATAGAACAAAAATATAAACAGACTTACCATGAATTGCTGTGGCGAATCTGCAATTCCACGCTCAAACCACTGATAGTTGCATTGATGGTGCTTCCTAGTTATGAGACTGGTGGTCGCTCATGAAGCAACCCTAGATCGCAACAACCACAGAAATCGACAACAATTATCAACTGAGAAGCAAAGGTTGGATTGAACTTACCTGCACTAAATCTTCACCGGCAATCACTCCTCCTTTAACCTCTGTTCACCGGAGGAATCCAACGACGCCAATCCCCTCTTCCCCGATCTGTTCGTTCTGCTCAATGGATGTTGCCCCTCTCCCCTCCACGATCGGAGTTGCTTCCGACAGAATTTGTGAAGCCCCAGCTCAGATCGAAGACTCGATGAAACTGCCGGCTGAAGATAACCTCAGCAAACACAGATCGACGGAACCCAATCTGTCGCAATCATGCCAAAATCCGATCAAACCTAGTAAGATCTAAGAAATCCTCTGTGGAACTAACCCCAGATAACCTAATTACCTCGCTTGGCCGCTCGCTGCCACGACAACGATGCCACTGTCCACTGGAAGTGTCGCCGCGATCTTCCCAGGCGAGAACCCCTTTTTTTTATCCCTTGCCGGAGATCTATCCGCTGGTTGCGCCGTCGATCTGCTTGCACCGGATGCCGACGATCACCGATCGGCGATGCGATCGTGCGGGGCGGATGAACGACGCGAAGGAGAAACTGGATGGCGAAAACCCGAATGAAGGAAATCCGTTCCTTCTCGCCAACTGCTCGAAAGTGATTCGGTTAACCCAAATGTTTAAGCCCAATCGATTGGGTTCAAATTTAACCGTTCAAACCAAATCAAATCTAATCCGAGTTTAGTCCAATTCAATCCAACTTCAGTTCAAGCCAACCCAAGCTCAATCCAATTGATTCAGCCCAACTTCAAGCCCAGTAATTTGGCCCAAGCCCAATTTCATCCAAGCCCAATTTCAGCCCAAGCACCATACCAGCCCAATTCCACTTATTGAGCCCAATTTAATTAATCAATTTAATTAGTCTACTAATTAAATCCAATTAATTAAAGGGTTAATTATTTTTTTTTTTTTCGTATTTTACAATCCAAACCATGTATTCAAGCTTAAAAAGGCTTTATACAGTTTGAAACAAGCTCCCCGGGGTTGGTATGAAAGATTGTCATCTTTCTTAGTCTCTAAGGGGTTTAGAAGGGGTCAAGTAGACCAAACTCTCTTCATTAAATCAAAGTCTAAGGACATCTTTGTAGCTCAAGTATATGTAGATGACATTATCTTTGGGTCAACAAATGATGAGCTCATTCAAGACTTCATCAAAAATATGGAGAATGAGTTTGAGATGAGTCTAGTTGGGGAACTAAATTTCTTCCTAGGTCTACAAGTCAAACAAACAAATGAAGGAATTTATGTATACCAAACCAAATATGCTAAGGAAATGATTAAGAAATTTGGTTTGGAAAATGCTAAAGTAGTTTCAACCCCAATGGCAACTAATACAAAAATAGATAATGATCTTGAAGGAAAATAAATTGACCTTAAACTCTATAGGAGTATAATTGGTAGCCTGTTGTACCTAAACGCTAGTAGACTCGATATATTATTTGTGGTAGGTATGTGTGCAAGGTACCAATCATGTGCCAAAGAGTCCCATTTAGTGGCCATAAAAAGAATCTTAAGGTATATCAAGGGCACACTAAATGTAGGACTTTTGTATCCTAGGACAAAATCTTTTGATTTAATTGGGTACACCGATTCCGACTATGCAGGTTGCAAGTTGGATCGAAAGAGTATTAGCGGTGGATGCCAATTTCTTGGATCCTCTCTTGTAAGTTGTAGTAGAAAGAAACCTTGTGTTGCTTTGTCAACCACCGAGGCTCAATTACTTTGGATGAGCCACACATTAGAGGATTATGAGCTACACTACTCCATTGTAAATGTTTATTGTGATAATGTGAGTACCATAAACTTAACCAAAAATCCGGTACATCACTCTAGGACTAAGCACATTGAAGTGAAGCATCACTTCATTAGAGATGATGTGGGTAAGGGGGACATTGAACTTAATTACATAGAATCTAAGTCCAACTTAGCCGACATATTCACCAAGGCTCTCCCCGAAGCAGAATATTCATCACTAAGGAGATAACTTGGGATGTGTTTAGTAAAATAGAGGTCTAGGTTTGTATGAACCTATAGAAAATCTAGGATTTATACCTCTAAGCATCTCACAAAAGACCTAAGAAACCATTATTTTTGTATTGAGCCACTTAGACAACATGTGAGATGTTAGGAAGATGCACTTGGTTCATCATGCTTGTTATGATGCATTACTATGAACCAAAGTGTTATCTAGAGACATTAATCCTTCATTGGACCATTCATTGGGAAGGCTTATGCACAATTGATGTGCATATAGCTCCAAGAATATGATTGAAAATTTCAAATAAAATATAATTTAAACTATGTTTATCATACTTTGAAAAATAGTTTTCGATTGCTAAGCAAAAGTGATACAAAGTTTGAAAAATACTTAAAGCTTTTGCTAGGTTTCAAAATTGTATCATTTTTGAAATCTGGAAAACATATATTTTTTAAATTAATTTTCCTTGATAGAAAATGATTTCGGAAATGTTTGCACAAATTTTTGTGATTTTTCGATGTTCTTGAATTTTTGGTGCATTTCTGAAGTTGGGCTGAAAAAACTGAAAAAGGGCTCTCGGGTGTGGCAGTTGACTGAATCAGAATTCAGTCGACTGATACCCTATTTTTCCTGCAATTCAATCTTATTTCTTGGTCTTGAGTGTGCTCTTAAGTGTCCTAAAACTATGGTATGATAATCTTCAATAAAAAGAAGTTTTAGGACTGTTTGATGCAATATTTTAGGGGAAGTTTCATAATATAAATCTTTTCATCCCCTAAATTTATATTATTGGTGCAAAGTTAGGACTTAACTTTCTATCTTTTTTATGCTTTGCTTCACATGTTATTCACTCATCATGAACCATGTCTTGGATTAAGGGGGAGCCTCATATTGATCTTATACCTTAGTTCAAGATATAACAAATTCAATTCTTTCATGAAACTTTTTTTTGCATGAATTCTTCTCTTTTTGATGTATGTCAAAGGGGGAGAAGGAATGTTTAAGTTAGAATTCATATTGGAAATATGATTATGTGTATATGTTAAAGACCTAACTTAAATGATTGCCAAACATCAAAAAGGGGGAGATTGTTGGTGCAACAATGGCCCAAGCATTTATATGTTTTGATGTTTGAATAATCGTCTAAGTTAGGCAATGCTTTGTGATCTAATTGTGAACATGTTTAAGTGACAGGAAAATCCAAGTATGAAGACTTGGTAAAAGAAAAGTCCAAGTATGATCTTGGCAAAAGAAGTCCAAGGAAAGGTCTTGGCAGCGTAAGTCAAAGCATGTAGGCTTGGCGGCGTAAAGTCCAAGCGGCCCTTGGCAAAGGAAGTCCAAAGGCAAGTCTTGGCTGCGTAAGTCCAAGCATGTAGTCTTGGCGGCGTAAAGTCCAAGCGTATTTTGGAAAATGGAAACCCAAGATATGACGAAATCGAAGGAAGCTCTTGGAAGCAAGCACAAAGTATGAACAAGTCGTGAACTTAGAGGGATCCTGGAGGCACAAGGCTAAAGGAAGAGCTAGAAGGTTAAGTCTAGGTCTAGGGAGTCAATTCAAGTATGAATTATTCATACTTGATGAGTATCAGTCGACTGATACAATGTATCAATCGACTGATAAGGTGCTCGGTCGGTGGAACGACGCGATCGGCTCCAGTAGCGGTCATCGCCAAGAGCGGCAATGATCGGCGATCGCCATCGATCGACTAATATTGAGTCGGTGATCAAGTCATCATCGGGCACAGAATGGAGTCTCACTCAACTTCTCATGGGGATCACTCGACTGATCGCTTCATCAGTCGACTGATGAAGGGAGCAGTCGACTGATCAAGCTACCATTGGAAATGACGACTGCATATCCCTGTGGATTCGCCTTGTCAGAAGCCATTGGCTACCACTTTAGTCAACTGATGTTGTACATCAATCGACTGATCGAGGCTCAACGGGAAAAATAGCTCTCTCTCTACAAAAAGAGGGTTTGGGGTGCTTGAGTGGGCTAGTGCTTACATTCCAACCATACTCTCAAGCTCCCACATTTTTCCTAAGCTTTCAAAGTAATTTTTATTCCCCTCCTCTCTAATTTTCATCTTCATCTTTGTAAGAAAAGGAGGGTCTTGTAAGAAAAGCTTCTTACTGGAATTGCTTGGGTTGATCCACCTTAAGGATCGCCGTGGAGTAGGAGCTTTATCTTCGAACCACATAAAAGCCTTCGTGTTAGCATTTGTGTTTAGCTTCTTGATTTTGTTTAGTATTTTTCTTCTGCTAACATTTCTTGTAGAATTCGAAAAGAGGCTATTCACCCCCCTCTAGCCTTCCAAAGATCTCAACATCACTTGTTGTATCCTGCATGCATGTTTATGAAACGTGTTCGAACACACACCCACGTCGATGCCGAGGAAACCCAACAACTCTCATAGAAACCCTAGGTCTTTTTGGGGATGTACAATGGTTGTTTGCCAAGGTAGGTTGGAATGATATAATGAGAGTTAGATGTCCGACCTATCCTAGGGTAGTCCTAGAGTTTTTAAGTTCGGTGGATGTGGAGATCTTGATAGGGGTAGATAGTCGAGAGGGAAAGATAACTTTTAGGATATTTAACATAGAGCATGAGTGGACCTTGCATCAATGGAACTTTTGCTTTGGTTTTCCTAGTGGGGGAGAGAGGAGAACACCGAATGAGTTTAATGCAAGGTCATTCTAGTTTGATTTAACAGGAGAAACCTCCTATGACCCTTCTAGAGCCAAAGCATCCTGATTACAAAACCTGGCATTCTGATACATTCACTGAGTTATAGCGAGCACCATTTTTGGAAGAGGGGAGAGCGATGGAGTTGTGAGGATGAGCGAAATTTTGTGTTTGTGGATTATGTTAGAGGGAAATAATAATGTGGATGTGGGGTCTCATTTTATTAGGCACCTTGTGAAGATGGGTAAGGCGCCAAAGGAGGATTTCATTTTTGGGGGTCTTTTGACCCACATTTTTAATTAGATAGGGTATGATTGTGAAGGTTTAGTTAGAGTAGAAGGGAGCCCAAGTATTGACCTAGGGGTGTGCTTGGCCATGAAAATGATAGTTAGAGAAGGAGATTTTTTTTGTTTTGTAAGGAATAACTTGCCATCCCTTAGGCTCCCCAACACCAATTGTACCACCATCACCACCCATGCCAATTGGCAATTGGATAGATAAGTGGAGTCCCCACCACACGATGGACCCTCTACTCGTGAACACCCTTCACCACCTTCCCATCACTCCCCCTTACATAGGAGCCCTCCTAGTCCATGCCCTGATCCTATACCTGCACCACATTCCTTTCTGTATTTTGAGTAGGATACAAGAATGTCCGCCTACGATTTTTCAGAGTTCAGATCGCACCTCGATGACATTTACACCGAGCAGCAGATACAGAGGCAGCAATGAAAGGAGCACTGGCCATATATGCAGGCAGAGTTCTAGGATATGAGGGAACATTTCCAACAGGCTAACCAATTCTACACGCAGGCTCAACACTACTTCCAGGAGGAGGTCGCCTCGGCGGAGATGTGGCGGTTTATTGGATGTGCGCTACAAGGCTCGAGAGGAGGAGCAGGCGATCACTAAGTCCACCAAGTCACAGGTAGACCACATGTATATGTGGCAACAATGGTTGAGGACACGATTCTCACATGAGCCAAAGATGTTGAGGCTGCCAGACTTTCCACCTAGGCCTCCACGATAGAGGTATGATCGATCCTGAGTCGGGGGGAGTGTTATATTTTATTGCATTTTTCTTTTATGTTTTGGGTAGTTCTATCTTTGTGTTACATAGGTCTAAATTTTATTTCAACATTTGTTTCAATCTATCATACATGTAGTCTTGTTTTTAGGATTCTATCAGCACTTAGTTGTTTGTTCCTATAAGTTGCTTCGGTGATATTTTTTTTTAAACTTGACATTATATTTCCATGCTATAAGTAGTTCATTTTCACTTATCTAGTGGTATTCTATTTTATTATGCTATAATGAATGTTCTCGATTTTCACTAGTTAGCTTTCATTTTCACTTACACTCATTGAAAATTCTAAAAGGGAGGATCTAGTACACACCTAGCTATGAATCATCCCAATAGTCTAGTACTTAGGAATCCACAGGTGACTCTAGGTTTGCATTTTAGTTACTGGAGATGCTCGGATTGTGTAAGCTCATTCAAAAAAATCAAGATGATGAAAAAAAAGAAGAAAAAAGAGAGAGAAAAAAATAGGAAAAAATAGAGGCTAAAAACAGTTGTTATTGGTGGAAATGGTTAGGTGCCCCTTTGAGACTGAGTTAGGTTACAAGGGAAACACCTATCAATTTCTCTCGATACAGAGCACGCCTTTGAAACTTTATGCTAACTCTAGGGAACGATCCTCACTTAGAGCAGGTAAGTTCCTAAAAATTGGAAACCTTAGGAAAGCTATAGGATGACGACTTAACTTAACATGGAATGTGAACCCCATAGGAAATTTCTTCGCACATGCATGAAAAACTAATTTAGTGAACTTATAGAACATATCTATTTACTTTAAATGTAAGTACCACGTGATAAGATTTAGTAAACATGTTAAGCATGAGAATTGCACTTTTAAAACTCCATGGCACTAAGGTTTGCTTGAGGATAAGTAAAGATCTAAGTATGGGGGATTTTGATGTGTGCAAATTATATAGGGTTTTAGGAGTAGTTTTAGCACACATCTCATTACATTTCATGCATATTTCTCTTATTTCGTACTTATTTACTATTTTTAGTTCGGAGATCTGTTTTTGCTATTTTTTAGTGCAGAACGGCATTTTGGATGTAAAATGGCACATAAATGGAGCTCAAGAAAGGCAAGCGTGCTCTGGTCGTGTCCTAAAGACACGAGCATGCTTTAGACGAAAAGATAGCATCTGCTCAGAGTTCCAGAGAAAGACATGGTTGGCCATGTGAATCTCACACAGTCGTGCCTTTTCCAAATGCAAGATCAAGAACACGATTTCCAAACTCCCAATAGCCACCCGTGTGGAATCCACACGGTCGTGTAGTGCCATCTCAACTTATGAAAATCCATTTCCGCAGGCAATTAAGGAAAGCCAGTTTCACCCCTATAAAAGTGAAGGTACATCTAAACCTAAAAGGGAGGAGGCCCGACGGCTGGGACGACAAAGTGGTGCCCTAAAAAGCACCAGAGGCTCACAACGAGGAGAAGAAAAAGTGACTCAAGGGCGGGATTACACTCCAACACGTAGGAAAGTTGCCAAGACATCTCTAGACAGCATTCAGGGTGTATATTTTTTTGTTTACTTTCTATTTGAATTGTAATGCTTAAGGATACAAAGTCTTGTGCATGTCTTTTCATATCTATGGAGTAGATCCCTCAATTCTAGTCTACTTTCCTTGATTATATTTGCAGTTTATTATATCTATGTTTAATGATAATTGCATCTTGGTTCTATTCCTACTATGCTTAGTCAATATAGAGGGTGAAAGCCTCTATATCGAAACCTAGGAGAATCAAGGAGGAACCTTGTAACACTCGTAAAATTTCTAGCAATTTTATGAAAATTTTTGGCTTTACGATAATGGGCTTTAGGTGGGCCTTTTTCGAAAATAAAAGAAAATAGCCAAAAAGAGATGCAAGGCCTAGGGATTGAACCCCAAACCTCTAGAGATAGCCAAGCCCTATAGATGCACCCACTAACCAGAAGCCCAATAGGATTATATCATTAGAGGAAGAGGGGAAATGGTAGATAAGTGTGATGAGGGTAAATGAAGAGGCATGGAAAAGAGAAGAGAAACTTCTCTTCCTCCCTTTATAAAGAAGAGGGAAGGTTCCACTTGGCCACTTCTTCTTCTCTTCTTCTTCCTCACCGAAAACCATCCCTCCCCCTCTCCATTTTCACCCTTTGGCCGAACCCCATCCAAGCTAGGAGAAGGCTAGTTCTTGGCTTCCATAAGGTCATCTACCAACTAAAAGCAAGCGAAGGATGTAAGATTCCCTCACCTGCAGTATATTAGTTTTGTAGGACATGTTACATGAAAGAAGTATGAAGTTTGTAGCCCTATATGTTTCGGCCAACCAAGGCTTTTGGGGTTAGGGTTGTATGGAAATGATTCTAAGGATATGATCATAGATTGTATGCTTCAAGTAGGAATTTTTAGGTGTCAAAAGTCCAAGATTATAGCCCTACATGTTTCGGCCAACCAAGCCTTTTGGGGTTAGGGTTGCATGGAAATGATTCTAAGGATATGATCATAGATTGTATGCTTCATGTAGGGATTTTTAGGTGTCAAAAGTCGAAGATTTTAGCCCTACATGTTTCGTCCAACCAAGGCTTTTGGGGTTAGGGTTGCATGAACTTGATTCTAAGGTTATGTTCATAGATTGTATGCTTCAAGTAGGAATTTTTAGGTGCCAAAAATCCAAGTTTATACCCTACATGTTTCGGCCAACATTGGTTTTTAGGGTTAGGGTTTCATGAAAACACCCCTTATGAAGTTATATTATGTTGTGTGCCTTCATGTAGGAGTTTATGTAACAAAAAAATAAAGAAATTGGTACCCTACAAGTTTCGGCCAACAATGGTTGTAGGGATAGGGTGGCATGAAAACACCCCTTAGGAAATTAGGATATGTTGTATGCCTATGTGATGAATATGTTTATGATTTCCATATGACATGAATTATGCCTATGTGATGAATATGTTTATGTTTTTAATATGCCATGAATTATGCCTATGTGATGAATATGTTTATGATTTTCATATGTCATGAATTATGCCTATGTGATGAATATGATTATGTTTTTAATATGCCATGAAGTATGCCTATGTGATGAACAAGTTGATGATTTAATATGCCAAGAAATATGTTTATGAAATATGCCTATGTGATGAACATGTTTATGATGTAATATGCCATGAAATATGCCTATGTGATGAACATGTTTACGATGTAATATGCCATGAAATATGCCTATGTGATGAACATGTTTACGATGTAATATGCCATGAAATATGTCTATGTGATGAACATGTTTTATGATTTAATATGCCATGAATATGCCTATGAAATATGCTTATGTGATAAACATGTTTATGCTTTAGGACCCCCTTTAGGGTACTCTTATGTTATGAATGCATGTATGCTATGAAATGTCTAAGATGGAGATGCTTCCCTTTCAAGTAGGGATTAAGAGCTCTCCTTATGATAAGATAAGATGGAGATGCTTCCCTTTCAAGTAGGGATTAAGAGCTCTCCTTATGATAAGACAAGATTGAGATGCTTCCCTATTTATGTTGGGGATTAAGAGCATTCTTTATGATATGACAAGAAAGAAAGGAATTAAGTATTTTACTTTGTAAGAGGTTAAGTACCCGACCCGTCAGGTAGTCGTTAATCAAATCCATAGGGACATAAGAAGATGTAAGAGGTCTTGCCCTGGTAAGACGTAAGAGGTCTTGCCCTGGTAAGACGTAAGAGGTCTTGCTCTAGTAGGTCTGGTGGCTCGCTACCCCAGCCTATTAGGGAACGCGCATTATGTGGTACTTAACCTGGGGCCCCCCATTCAAGTTATGATTATGTTAAAGTACCTATATGTATATGTTTTGAAAAGAAAGGACTTTTATGAATGCTTATGTCAAGTTTAAGAATGCTTATGATTATGTCCCTGATGCTTGTCTATGATTTATGAAATTATGAATGCTTATGTCAAGTTTATGAATGCTTGTGATTATGTCCCTGATGTTTGTCTATGATTTATGAAATTATGAATGCTTATGTTAAGTTTAAGAATGCTTATGATTATGTCCCTGATGCTTGTCTATGATTTATGGAATTATGAATGCTTATGTTAAGTTTAAGAATGCTTATGATTATGACCTTTATGCATGTTAGAATTGAGGAAATTATGAATGCTTATGTCAAGCTTAAGAATGCTTATGATTATGTCCTTTATGCATGTTTAGGGTTGATGATGCCATGAATGCTTATGGTTTAATTTATGCCCTGCTTAGATTTAATTATGTTTAGCATGCTATGTAAATTGTATGCCATGCTTATGTTTTCATTACGTTGGTAAGTTGATGCATAGTGTCGTTATGAAATACTTATGCTATTTATGCTAGTATGCTCCTGCTTTCTATTTGTTTGATGAAGTTTGTAGCTTTTGTGAGTAGGCAAGAATCTTACTAAGCTATATGCTTATAGTTTATGTTGTCCATATACTGCAGATAAAGGAAACATGAACTAAGAGGAAGTAGCAGGAGGGGTCAAGTGTGTGTGATAGTTGCATGGTGGAAAATGACCCTATTACTATCTGCTTATATTTATATGCTCCGTGAACACCTTAAGACATTTGCTTCCGCTTATAAGACTTGAGATTTATTAGTACCATGTTTAGTGTTGCTTAGTTAAGTTACTGTTCATTTACTTATAAAAGTTTGATATGATAGAACTCATGAATAGATCTTCATGTTATGCATGTGGTAAAATGAGATTGTTAGTGCATATAAGATCCACATATCTCCACAATGGTATGATATTGTCCACTTTGGGCCCAAGCCCTCATGGTTTTTGTTTTGGGCTTTACCCAAAAGGCCTCAAACCAATGGAGATATCTTTTTTCTTATAAGCACATGATCTTTTCCATGTCTTACCAATGTGGGACTTTGATTGTATTCCCCATACTCCCAACAATCCCCCCCTCAAACGAAGGACCACATTGGGCCCCCCCTCAAGCCTATCCCTCCTCGAAGGATTTTCTCTGCTTGATGTCCGATCTTCAACCCACCAGGACTTCCTGCCAGTTGTTCGGTCCCCCCGACCCAACTAGACTTCCTTCCTGATGTCTGGTTCTCTTGATCCGGACGTGGGAGCTCAACTTCCTTCGTTCGAGGTTCATGGCTTGACATGGACCATGGCTCTGTTGGATCGAAAGTGTCGCTAGAGGGGGGGGGGGGTGAATAGCGATACGATGTCGTTAAAAAACTTTTGCAATAAGTAAAAAGCAAGTAGAGAGTGCACAGCGGAAATATAAAGTAGACAAGATATTTTTACGTGGTTCACAATCTTTCGATTGCTAATCCACGGCCCTAGTGATCCTTGATCACGTACGGAGGGCAATTCACTAAAACCACTCCTCCTCGTTGGAGGTAGAACGCGATTACAAAAGAAATCAAGGCAAAGGGACACTCCCCCTTTCCTTGTTACGATTAAAGCACAAAGACAATTTAAAGAAGTAGAACTTAAATAAATATACCGACAACTCTTATAAGTAGAAGATGTAGCTTTCGTTGTCGGTGGCACTTCGTCGTAGCAAATGTGAGTAGTAGTAGCGGCGTTACGACGGCGTGTTGAGAGCTCTTGAATTCTTGTAATTTGCTTGGCTTGAACATGTCTATTTATGGATATTGATCTATGAATTTAGACATAGGTAGTGTCCAAGGTGAGGTTCTTATCCCCCAAGACTTGTTCATCCACATCCTTTGCGCCAACTCAAGGATGAGGTGTTTCATCCAACCACCTTGTGCCACCTCCAACCTCCTTGTGCGCCAACTCAAGGATGAGGTGTTTCATCCAACCACCTTGTGCCACCTCCAACCTCCTTGGGCGCCAACTTGAGAATGAGGTGTTTCATCCAACCACCTTGTGCCACCTCCAACCTCCTTGGGCGCCAACTTGTTGGAGCCATTCAACTTGTGCCACATCATGGGAGCCAACCATCTTGTGCCAACTCACCTTATTTTGGGCGTCCACCACAAGGAAGCTTGGTGATGGTTTGGATGTCCACCTTGATGCCACATCACCCTTTGTACCAAAACACGAGTCAAGTCCAAATTCACCCCCTTGAAATTCGAGCTCTTCTCGAGGCTGGAACTTGACTAGCAGTTGGTATAGTCAAAGGGTTTTGGAGCTATGATACAAGTTAGCTTAAAATATAAAGAACGATGGTTCTAACCATCTGATATCGACCTAGACCTTCCATTGGAGGTATTGGGTCGGATCTACGCTTAACGACCTTGCTTCGCTTTCACACGAGCTTACCTTGTAGCCTCGCTTCCGGTCTTCACCCGAGTACCTCGGCTTCCTACGAAGTCCCTCTGGCGTTGCCCGACCACCTCGGTTCCCACCGGGTGTCGCAGACCTTCCGCTCAACTTTAGCATTTCTGCACACTTAATTGAGCTCGTAAGATAACAAATATACCCTTAACTATTGAGCCTTTTGCCATAATCAAAATACCGGTTCGACTTTGGTGCCCACTGCACCAACAATCTCCCCCTTTTTGATTCATGGCAAACCGACACAAAAGTTAAGGAAAAATTAAGCATAACAGTAAGCTAGCATAATGATTAAGCATGAATGAGCTAGCATAAAGATTAAATATGAATGAGCTAGCATAATGATTAAGCATGAATGAGCTAGCATAAAGATTAAATATGAATGAGCTAGCATGAAGATTAAATATGAATGAGCTAGCATAATGATTAAATATGAATGAGCTAGCATAATGATTAAGTATGAATGAGCTAGCATAAAGATTAAGCATGAGTGAGCTAGCATAAAGATTAAGCATGAGTGAGAAATATTATTGTTTCAAGTTCTCCCCTTTGAGGTAACCTCCCCCTTGACCGAAGGTGAGTTCTTGAAAAATAATTTTTACTCCCCCTTAATAGTTGCTTAAGTAAACGGAATTACTTAATATAAAAGGTAATAATTTTGTTTACTTTCTTCCTTACTTTTGTGACTTTCTCCCCCTTTTGCCTTAACTCAAAAAGTTTGTAAATATATTTTAAGGTTTGTAAGTCCAAGCAAGTTCCCAATATAAATATATTTTTTTTTTTTAAATAATAATAAGCTTGAAAATATGTTCATCTAAAATGTACAACTCCGGTTGGACTTGATTGATATAGAATGATCAATAAGTCTTGAAGGAGTTGATTAATTTTAAATAATTATACTCCATGGTTCATGTCGATGCACTGAATCTCGTGCGGAACCGTGATTAAGGTCCTAACATCTCACGCCGCTACGTACACAAACACATTAGTCCTATGTGTTGTGAGATGTGTCGGCTCCTTAAATCTATAGGTATATGATTTCTAAGGTAAGACTTAGGCTAATTTCATAAAAAGAAGCAAAAGTAGAGTACATATATAGAAAAATTTAAATCCTACTCTATTACGCACATACCTAACTTTCGTCTTAATAAACTAAATTCGGCTTCGGGTAGTGGTTTGGTGAAGATGTCCGCTAGGTTTGATTTGGACTCAACATACTCTAGTTGTATAGTTCCATTAGTTACATGTTCCCTAATGAAGTGGTGTTTAACTTCTATATGTTTTGTCCTAGAATGACATATTGGATTTTTAGTTAAGTTAATTGAACTAATGTTATCTATGTAGGTTTTAATGTTGTTAAAGATTAAGCTAAAGTCTTGGAGAGTGTGCTTCATCCACGAGGTGAGAGACACACTCACCCATCGCATAGCGTATTCGACTTGGTGGTAGATAAGGCAGCGCAATCTTGCTTCCTCTTGCACCAACTTACTAGACTCGGTAGGATTTGACAACAACCACTCGTGCTCTTTCTATCGAGTTTACTACCTGGCATAGTCGGAGTCGAGTAGCCGATTAGATTAAACTCGGTAGATCTAGGGGTACCAAATACCTACGTTTAGCGTGCCCTTTAGATATCTAAGGATACGCTTGACTAGGGTTAGGTGAGACTCCTTAGCGCAGTGTTTGTAACCTTGCGCACATACTTACGCGAATAAAATGTCGGGTCGGCTCGGTTAAGTATAGGAGACTTCCTATTGCGCTCCTATAGTATTTTAGGTCAAGCGGGTTTTCCTTCTACATCTTCGTTTATATTAACATTAGTTGCCATAGGTGTATTGATTATTTTAGCATCTTGCATTCCAAATCGATTTATTAAGTCCTTAGTATATTTTTGTTGATGTAAATATATTCCATCTTTAGTTTGTTTAATTTGTAAACCTAAGAAGAAACTTAACTCTCCCACTAAATTCATTTCAAATTCACTTTCCATAAGTGAGATGAAATAGTTTATCAGGATCGAGTTGGTAGTTCCAAAAATTATATCATCTACATAGATTTGGGCTATAAAGATTTCTTTTCCTACGGTTTTAACGAATAAGGTTGGGTCGACTAAACCTTGGTTGAATCCTTTGGACTTAAGATAGATCGAAAGCCTTTCGTACCAAGCTCTTGGGGCTTGTTTGAGTCCATATAGGGCTTTCTTAAGTCTAAGGACATGGTCGAGTTTATCTAGATTTTGAATCCAGGAGGTTGGTAGCGTAAACTTCTTCCTTAATGTATCCATTCAAAAATGCTGACTTGACATCCATTTGAAACAATTTAAAACCTCGATGTGCAGCATATGCTAACAACATTCGGATGGACTCTAGTCTGGCTACGGGGGCGTAGGTCTCATCGTAATCTAAACCTTTGACTTGACTAAACCCTTTTGCGACTAACCTAGCTTTATTTCTAACTACTTCACCTTTATCATCAAGTTTATTTCGAAATACCCACCTTGTTCCAATAATTGATTTTTCTTTAGGTGGTGGTACTAATTCCCAGACTTCATTTCTAGTGAATTGAGCTAGCTCTTCTTGCATAGCAATAATCCGATCGGGATCAAGAAGTGCTTGTTCAATAGTTTTGGGTTCGATTTTGGAAATTAACGAGATTTGACTAAGGTTTCGATATGAAGCTCTAGTTCGAACCCTAAATTTGGATCACCTATAACTTGATTGATAGGATGATTTGTTTGAGTCTTAGTGTGACTCGGGTTAGGGTCATCTATCACTTGGTCGATAGGATGACTTGGGTGAGTTCTAGTTTGACTTGGGTTAGAGTCATCTATCACTTGGTCGATAGGATGACTTGGGTTAGGGCGAGATTGAGTTCAAGATCAGTCGGGTTAAGCTATAAGTTGATTTGCTAGTTGGTTTTGTTAAGGATTGAGCGGGTTCGTGTCCTTAAATCGAAAACTATATTAATGGTTTCTTCGACTCTAAGAGTGTCGTGATTGTATACCTATAAGCTCTCTTGGTGGTTGAGTATCCTAGAAAGGTTCGATGGAGGTTTTGGATTTGAATTTCCCTAGGTAATCCTTAGTGTTTAAGATATGTACCTTGCATCCAAATACCTAAAGTACTTGATGTTCGGTATTTTATCGTGATAAATCTCGTCACGAGGTCTTTTGGTGCCTCTTTACCATAAGGATCCTATTTTGGACATAGCAAGCCGTACTAACGGCCTCTGCCCAAAATCTATCGGGTAGTTATACTCGTTTAACATTGTCCTAAGCGGCTTCTTGTAGGGTTCTATTTTCCGTTCGACTAACCCATTTTGTTGTGGGGTTCTAGGACATGAAAACTCATGGTGGTATCCGTTTAGGTTCACAATCTGTAAACCTGTGGTTTTGAATTCACCACCATGATCGCTTCTAAGTCTTTTAATCTTAAGGTTCTTTTGATTTTGATTAACCTACAAAGATTGATTAGTTGGTCTAGGGTATCATTTTTATGTTTGATAAACCTAACCCAAGTAAATCTAGAATAGTCGTCAATTATGACTAAGCAAAATTGACTACCATTGAGTGACTTAGCTCCATGTGAATCAAATAGATCCATGTGTAGGAGCTCAAGAACACTTTTGGTTAGTTCTTGATTAGTTAATTGATGTTGTGTCCTATATTGTTTACCTTGTTGACAAGCATTACATATTTTATTATCCAAGTTGTTTAGTTTAGGCAAACCTATAACAAAGACACTCTGACTCATCTTGTGGGCCGAGTCTTGGAGTGCAGTGTCAGAGTCTTGATTGCCATAACCAAGATTCCTCTTCTTTGTGTCATAAGACACTTGGTTGAGGAGTTGGGTAAATTTATTGTGTAGATGTTGCTACTCCTAGTTCCTTTAAGTATTATTTTAGATGTTGCATTTATTTTGATTCGCATTCATTTTCTAGAAATATGACCTTATAATTGTTATCACACAATTGGCTTACACTAAGTAAATTATATTGAAAGTTTTCTACTAATAAGACATTTTGAATTGTAAAGTTAGAGTTGAGCTCAATATCACGATCAGATGATTTTGAGCTTGCCGTTATTTCGAAGGCTACGATCCTTGTCGTTTGAATCGTAACCGAAAATTTGAGTTGATCCCGGTCATGTGGGGAGCAACCACTGTCAACATCCATTGATCCTACACATAAGGTAGTTGGATCGGATATTGGAATTACTAAAGGGTTGTTTGTAAGTTTTTAAACCTAAATCATCTCACCAATATCTACATGATCAAAACATGTTATTCCTATGTGTTATTGTGAGATGACTTTCAATTTACTTGATTAATTTTAATGAATTGAATTTAAATTAACCAACATTAGGTTAGATTCGGTTTAGTCTAAGCTCATCAAGTAATCTTTTCAAGAGATTAGCTTCAGTGCGTGGCGAGAGCCTTCTTTGATCGGAACAACGACCACTTCCTTAGACAAAGCTAATTTCAAGAAATTGATAACTCGACTTACTTGAGACTACGCCTTGGTCTAACTAGTTATTTTGAAAAGAGGCTCCCGAGGCTCAATCTTTCGTAGGATTTTAGTTGGTTTATTTTTGAAAAGAGGCTCCCGAGGCTCAATCTTCGCAGGATTTTAGTTGGTTATGAGTCCTATCTAACCATTCTAAAAATAAAGGAAAAACTAAGCATGCAATTTCTAAGACTTAACAAATACATTTTGTATTGGCTCCTCGACCATTGAATCGAGTGGGTCTATTCACATAGTGAATTTGGTCCTTGGGAACCCAATACATGTTAGATCCTAAAGTTGAAATCAAAGTGGTCTTAGGGACCCATGCTTGGACATTTTTCTTATGTTGGTTTACTATAGACATATATGACTTATTGGTTGTATTTGAGTTAAACCCGAGTCCGGCCTTGTTGTACACGGCCCTTTGTGATCCAAGTAAGAGGTCAAGTCCCTTGGATCCCAAAGTGAACCTTTCCAACGTGTTCCTAAGGTCTTCGACTTGTGTTTTCAAAAGCGAGTTCTCAACTTCAAGCTTTTCAACTTGAGTTGAGTCCTCCTCTTGAATACGAGTAGTCGAAGAGGTTAGGGAGACCTCATGTTTGAGAAGGTTAACCTCCTCAATTAGGGTCTCGACCTTGGACTCGGACTTAGCTAGTTTCTTATTTAAAATTTTAATTGCACCATACAAAGTATTAAGTAACAACCGACTTACCCTTAATGATTCTTTTGAACCGGATACGGATCCGTGGCTTGTCTTGAATGGAAGCTCATCATCATCGGATTCGACGGACTCTTCTTCGGTTTCGAGTCGTGCTCGGTCGGCTTGGCCATTAGAGCTTGGATATCGCCTTCTTCCTCCGACAACTCCTCCCAAGTAGCGTTAGCGCTTTCTGGTCTTTGATGCGTTATTCTTTAGCTTTGGGCACTCGGACTTGATGTGACCGAACCTCGCTGCACTCATAGCATCTAAAATTAGAAGTATTTGAATTAGGTTTAGGCTTACCTTGAGTTGTTGGTCGTTTCGCCTCTTGATCATCTTCCAACTAGATTGACTAGTTCGGATTCTATTTCGAGTCTACTTCCGATTCGGACTCGCCTTCTTCCTTGGGGTGGCTTGCTTGCGGGCTTCTTCTTCTTGGAACTCGCAACTAACGCAATACTCTTCTCGGCCCGACCACGTTAGTTTGCTCATGTAATTCAAGTTCAAAACAATTGCTAACCTAATTTTAGAAAGGTTGGAGACCTTGTAGGCATCGACCATGGATGCCCACAAGGTGGTCCTAGGAAACGAGTTAAGAGAATACTGATAAGGTCGCGATTCTCGACCTTTTGTCCGATGGCATGGAGTTGGTTGACGGCGTCTTGGATACGAGCATGTAGTTGAGTTGCGGGTCTCGTTTTCCTGCATTTTCAAGTTATACAATTTATTTAAAAGTAAATCTCTTTACATACCTTCGCGTCGCTTCGGTGCCTTCGTAGTTCCACTAGCTTGGTCCATAAGTCCTTTGCACTAATGAAGGGGCCGACGCGTTGAGCTCTTCCTTGACAACCCACATTGCAAGATTTGAGTTGCCTTGGCATCGGCTTCTACTTGTTTTTTCATGGAATTTGACCATTGATCGTGAACCCAAAGATTCACCATCTTCATTAATAGGAAGTGTGAAACCGGTTTGATTACGATCCACATCTCGATTTGGGTTTTAAGAAAGCATTCCATCCGACCCTTCCAATAACGAAAGTCATTACCGCTTGTAAAACGGGGTCAAGAGTGCTAAACCCTTCGAGATGGGCCATTTAAAAACAAGAAGAAGAACGATTTAAAAGAATCTTGCAAAACACACACGAAGAATATTCCAAGACTTTCGCCTTGGATTAGTAGGGAAGTAAAAAGATATATAAAATGTAACTTGCAAAAAGAAATAAACAATCAAATGCGAATGTTGAAGTTCCGAGAGGACAACCTTACTCGGATCTAACCCAAGGACAACCTTATCCGATCCTAAAGCCTCTAATGCAATTCTATATGTAGGAGAAGATAAGCAAGTGAAATAATTATACGAAAACAGAAATAAATAAATAAAAATCTGTAAAAAAGAAAACAAAGCTAGATTGGTGGTTTCACTGAATCTTAGCGCCCCCTCGATACCAATTGTTGGATCGAAAGTGTCGCTAGAGGGGGTGAATAGCGATACGATGTCGTTAAAAACTTTTGCAATAAGTAAAAAGTAGAGAGTGCAGCTGGAAATATAAAGTAGACAAGATATTTTACGTGGTTCACAATCTTCGATTGCTAATCCACGCCCTAGTGATCCTTGATCACGCACGCGAGGGCAATTACTAAACCACCTCCTCGCTGGAAGGTAGGAGCAACGATCACAAAAGAAATTCAAGGAAAGGACACTCCCCTTTCCTTGTTACGATTAAAAGCACAAAGACAATTTAAAGAAGTAGAACTTAAATAAATATACCGACAACTCTTATAAGTAGAAGATGTAGCTTTAGTTGTCGTGACGCCAATGTGAGTAGTAGTAAGCGGCGTTACGACGCGTGTTGAGAGCTCTTGAATTCTTGTAATTTGCTTGGCTTGAACATGTCTATTTATGGATATTGATCTATGAATTTAGACATAGGTAGTGTCCAAGGTGAGGTTCTTATCCCCCAAGACTTGTTCATCCACATCCTTTGCGCCAACTCAAGGATGAGGTGTTTCATCCAACCACCTTGTGCCACCTCCAACCTCCTTGTGCGCCAACTCAAGGATGAGGTGTTTCATCCAACCACCTTGTGCCACCTCCAACCTCCTTGGGCGCCAACTTGAGAATGAGGTGTTTCATCCAACCACCTTGTGCCACCTCCAACCTCCTTGGGCGCCAACTTGTTGGAGTCATTCAACAATGCCACATCATGGGAGCCAACCATCTTGTGCCAACTCACCTTATTTTGGGCGTCCACCACAAGGAAGCTTGGTGATGGTTTGGATGTCCACCTTGATGCCACATCACCCTTTGTACCAAAACACGAGTCAAGTCCAAATTCACCCCCTTGAAATTCGAGCTCTTCTCGATTTGGAACTTGACTAGCTGATTGACTAGTCAAAGGGTTTTGGGTGCAATACAAGTTAGCTTAAAATATAAAGTACGATGGTTCTAACCATCTGATCTCGACCTAGACCTTCCATTGGAGGTATTGGGTCGGATCTACGCTTAACGACCTTGCTTCGCTTTCACACGAGCTTACCTTGTAGCCTCGCTTCCGGTCTTCACCCGAGTACCTCGGCTTCCTCCGAAGTCCCTCTGGCGTTGCCCGACCACCTCGGTTCCCACCGGGTGTCGCAGACCTTCCGCTCAACTTTAGCATTTCTGCACACTTAATTGAGCTCGTAAGATAACAAATATACCCTTAACTATTGAGCCTTTTGCCATAATCAAAATACCGGTTCGACTTTGGTGCCCACTGCACCAACAGGCTCTGATACCAATTGTTAGTGCATATAAGATCCACATATCTCCACAATGGTATGATATTGTCCACTTTGGGCCCAAGCCCTCATGGTTTTTGTTTTGGGCTTTACCCAAAAGGCCTCAAACCAATGGAGATATCTTTTTTCTTATAAGCACATGATCTTTTCCATGTCTTACCAATGTGGGACTTTGATTGTATTCCCCATACTCCCAACAGAGATAAGATATGGAACATGCCAAATTATGAATATGAAATGTGATGCATGTTATAAAAGAAGCTATGATATGTTAACATGCTAATTATGAATATGATGTGTGATGCATGCATAAAAGAAGGTTTAGGTCATGATAACATGTCTAAGTATGTAGATTGTGAAATGATCCCTATACGTTATGATATAAAAAAAAAAGAAAATGTAGCGCCGCCCTGAGAGCAGATAAGGGCGGGCGTTACAGGTTGGTATCAGAGCGGGTTCACCTTTCCACTATCACACATCAAGCCTCCTTCCTGCTATTTCCAAGTAAGTAACTTTATGCATACCTAAGTTTCTTTTATAATGAAGAGTGTCTTCTATCTAGTTAGAAATAATACCTCATCATGTTTTAGTAGAATGGAATCACACTCGTGATTTAGATAGAAATAATACCTCGTCATGTTTTAGTAGAATAGAACCATACTTGTGACTTAGATAGTAATGATACCTTACCAAGCCTTATATGATGGAAACAGGTCTCTCACCTAGAATTTCAACTAAGAAGGATACCTTACCTCGTTTATGATAAGGAATGTTTAGATGCATGTGCATGAGTAGAAATTTTAATAATACCTTAATTATTTATTTATCTCTAGATAACATGAACGGGAGACGTAGTAATAGAGGGAATGAATCGGCACCCCACGGTTGATGCATGTGGTTACCGAGCTACAAAGTCATGAACAACAATGGTTATCAATACTCTCATGAATCAACAAGGAACCCTAGTACCACACCAGACGCGTCGTGACTCCTAACACGACTATGGTGCAAGCACCACTAATCAATCTTTGCCAGTCGAATTCGCTTATCGATTAAGGGCGGTGAAACCAGAAAATTTCTCAGGTGTCTGCGTACCATGGGATGCCCAATCCTGGTTCTATACAGTTGAGAGCTTTGTGGAGCTGCTGGTTTGGCACGAGCACGAAAAGATTAAATGTGCCTCATTGTCTTTCGAGATGCGAGGATGTGGTGGGAGAGAGTCAAAGATCAGAGACAAGTAAATCAAATGAGGTGGGCCGGACTTTGAATCGGAGTTCTTCGAGGAGTTCTTTGAGATCACAAATAAGCACTACGATGAGTTCCTCGAGTTCGGCAAGGTGATCTATCGTTAGTGAAGCTATGAAAGGTTCAACCGACCGCACGCTCTGTCTGTCGAGTTAGTCGATCGAAGGGAGAGGATCAGACTCCTGCTGATAATGTTGCTACCGGAGATAGCCCTGAATGTGGCCGGCGGAGTCAATCGACCCCAGACCGCCGAAGAGCTATTCAGTAGTGCCCTGGTCACCGAGCACTACCTGAACAACATCAGTCAGCAGAGTAAGGCATGGGCCGGAGATCCGAAATCTCAGAATACTAGCTGGAAGAGGGACCGCAGTGGCAAGAAGAAACAGTGGAATGGCCCAAAATGGGGCCCAGTAAATATCAAAACAGGGTATCCTGACTGTCCTACATGTGGGAAGAAGCATCCGGGGGAATGTCGTCAGGGCACGAGGAAGTGTTACAATTGTGGACTAGAGGGGCACATAGCCTGGAATTGCCCTACCCGAGTTCAGGCACCTCCTCAAAGAAGACGTCCGATGCAGAGCTCCTCCACGGCTTCACCGGATGTAGGCTGGATGAGGGTCCTCGAGATAAGCCAAGGAGACTGGAAGCCCCACCCGTTGGGACAAATGCCAGGGTGTTCTCCCTCACTAGAGAAGATGTGGCGAGTGCCTCAACGGTTGTCACAGGTCAGATATTTATTTTCAGTCAGTATGCTACTGTATTATTTGACACTGGGGCAACCTATTCGTTCATCTCTACGCCTTTCACAAGCAAGATAGATAGGCATCCCCAAGTTTTGGACTATAAATTCTTAACAACGTTACCTTGGGAGAAGTGATGCCATCCACCCATATTACTGCGGCGCCGATTAGACTCGCAGAGGAGCTCCATTGTGACTGATAGTCCTAGATATGTGGGACTATGATGTTATATTGGGCATGGATTTTACGCACTACAGTGCTTCAATTGAGTCAGAATGGAGGGTGACCTTCGACCAAGCGAGGTTTCATTTGAGTTTATCGAGTCAAAGAAAGGAACCGAAATTTTATCTAGCTAAAAGCCCAAAAAATGTTAGAAAATGGATGCACCGGATTTCTAGCACATGTGGTTGATACCATATCATCAAAGAACCAGAAGATAGAAGATGTCAGAGTGGTATGTGACCATCCGGAGGTATTCCCTGATGACCTACCTGGATTACCACCTGATAGAGAAATTGAGTTCGAGATCGAATTGATTCCTAACTATACGATCTCCAAGGCACCTTACCGTATGGCGCCGTGAGTTGAAAGAACTTCGTAAAATGTACGGAGTTACTTGACCGGGGATTTATTCGCCTCATCACTCACCATGGGAGCTCCGGTGTTGTTCCTAAAGAAAAAGATGGGTCTATGAATGTGTATAGACTAAGGGCACCGAACAACGTGACCATCAAGAATAGGTACCCTTCTCGTGATCGACGCACACCAACCAAGGGAGCTCTTGTCTTTTCAAAGATCGATCTCGTGTCCGCTATCATCAAGTAAAAGTAAAGCCAGGCGATATTCTGAAGATGGCCTTCCAGATGAGATACGGACATTATGAGTTCGTAGTTATGCCCTTCGGAGTAACCAATGCTCCTGCGATGTTCATGGACCTGATGAATCGAGTATTCTCGGCCTTCCTCGACAAATTTGTAATCGTTTTCATCGACGATATTCTTATCTACTCGAGAGACCGAGAAGAGCATGCTGAACATCTGAAGACAGTACTACAGATTCTTCAGAAAGAGCAACTATATGCGAAATTCTCCAAATGTGAGTTCTGGCTCGATCAAGTGTCATTCTTGGGTCATGTCATCTCTAAAGAAGGAATCATGGTAGACCCAATAAAGATTGAAGCTGTGAGGAACTGGAATAGGCCAAGGAATGCGAGTGAAATCAGAAGTTTTCTCGGGCTAGCAGGCTATTATAGAAAGTTTGTAGAGGACTTCTCTAGAATTGCAGCCCCTATGACAGCCCTCACCCGAAAGGACCAGCAATACAAATGGACTGAGGACTGTGAGAGGAGTTTTACGGAACTGAAGAGGAGACTAACCAGCGCTCCCATTCTGACTCTCCCTGAAGATAATGAAAGCTTCGATATGTATAGTGACGCTTCTAAACTGGGGCTCGGAGCTGTACTTATGCAAAATGGCAAGGTTATCGCTTACGCCTCTAGACAGCTCAAGGAGCACGAAAGAAATTATCCTACCCATGACTTAGAACTAGCAGCCGTGGTATTCGCTCTGAAAATATGGAGGCACTACTTATACGGAGCTCGATGCAGGATTTATCTGACCACAGTCCGAGATATTTCTTCACTCGAAAGACCTAAATATGAGGCAACGCGGATGGCTCTAGCTAGTCAAGGATTATGATTGTGAGATATTCTATCATCCGGAAAGGCCAACAAAGTGGCGGATGCATAGCGAAAGTCTGTCTTTGCTTTGATGTCCTTATTAATGCTATCTCAGCCCCTGAAAAGTGAAATAATGAATTACGGAATAGAGATTATTTCTGGACAACTTTCCACCATGACGATAGCGCCGACATTGTTCGACGATATATTGGGAAAGCAAGATGGTGATTCAGACATCCAGAAGATCAAAGCAGAAGTCCCGAAGGAAGGGATAATGGATTCCGCATTTAAATGACGGACTATTATACCTCGGGCCGACTATGTATTAGGACGATCCGAACTTCGGAAGAAGATACTCAAGGAATCCCATGGAACACCTTATACCATGCATCTTGGATCTACAAAAATGTATCGGGACTTAAGAGATAAATTTTGGTGGTCATGAAAAAGGATGTGGCTCGATCGTCGACACCATCGACTGCTGCGGAGGGTTAAGGCGAACACGAAACCTAGGGGATTGATTCTGGAAATGGGAAGAAATTTCTATGGATTTCATTTGGGATTACCCGAACAACAAATGGTTATGATGATATATGGGTAATCATAGGCCGGTTGATAAAGTCCGCCCATTTCTGGCAATTAAGATGACCTATCCGGTTGGCGACTAGCTCAATTATACGTCAAGAAATTATCCGATTACATGGAGTGCCTAAGGCTATTATTTCTGATCGTGATGGCCATTTTACCTCCCATTTCTGGGAATGTGTTCAGAAGGCTCTTGGCACTAAGTTGAGATTGACCTTGCGTTTCATCCTCGGAGTCAGACACGGAAAAGAGTGAACCAGTCTTTGGAAGACATGTTGCGAGCTTGTGCTCTAGACTTTAAGGAGTTGGTGTCGATATTTGTGCTTGTGAATTTGCTTACAACAACGATTACCAGCTACTATTGGAATGGCACCATATGAAGCTCTATCGGAGAAGATGCGAGTCTCCTATCTGTTGGTACGAGGGTGGTGAAAGGAGGGAAATGGGTCTTCAGGCCGATATTATTGATGATACCACCCGAGCTATATAGAATATCCGTCAGAGAATCGAAACTGCTCAAAGCCGACAAAAGAGCTATGCGGATATGCGGCGTGAACCGTTAGAATTGAAATTGGGGACTGGTATTCCTCAAAGTGGCCTATAAAGGGAGTGATGAGATTCGGAAGGAAGGGTAAACTGAGTCCACGCTACGTGGGATCGTATCCGATATTGCAGAGGGTTGGCAAGGTAGCTTACAAGCTGGAGCTGCCTCAAGAGATGTCGGCTATACACAACGTGTTCCATGTCTCCGTGCTCAAGAAATGCATATCCAGTGCGGACCAAGTGATCGAGCTACAAACAGTACAAGTTCAAGAGGACCTGAGTATGGAAAGTCGGCCTATCCAGATACTAGACCGAGAAGTCAAGAGGCTAAGGAACAAAGAGGTGCCCTTAGTAAAGGTCTGTGGCGAGAATCAGCGATACGAGGAAGCTACACAGGAGCGAGAGGAGGACATGAAGCGAAGTACCAGAATTGTTTTAAGTTTAGAGGATGAAACTTTTACAAGGTATGAGGATTATAACAGTAAAATTTCTAGCAATTTTTGACAAGAATTTTTGGCTTTACGATAATGGGCTTTAGGTGGGCCTTTTTCGAAAATAAAAGAAAATAGCCAAAAAGAGATGCAAGGCCTAGGAATTGAACCCCAAACCTCTAGAGATAGCCAAGCCCTATAGATGCACCCACTAACCAGAAGCCCAATAGGATTATATCATTAGAGGAAGAGGGGAAATGGTAGATAAGTGTGATGAGGGTAAATGAAGGGGCATGGAAAGAGAAGAAACTTCTCTTCCTCCTTTATAAAGAAGGAAGGTTCCACTTGGCCACTTCTTCTTCTCTTCTTCTTCCTCACCGAAAACCATCCCTCCCCCTCTCCATTTTCACCCTTTGGCCGAACCCCATCCAAGCAAGGAGAAGGCTAGTTCTTGGCTTCCATAAGGTCATCTACCAACTAAAAGCAAGCGAAGGATGTAAGATTCCCTCACCTGCAGTATATTAGTTTTGTAGGACATGTTACATGAAAGAAATATGAAGTTTGTAGCCCTATATGTTTGACCAACCAAGGCTTTGGGCTAGGGTTCATGAAAATGATTCTAAGGATATGATCATAGATTGTATGCTTCAAGTAGGAATTTTAGGTGTCAAAAGTCCAAGATTATAGCCCTACATGTTTATTGACCCAAGCCTTTTGGGGTTAGGGTTGCATGAAATGATTCTATGTATATGATGATAGATTGTATGCTTCAAGTAGGATTTTTAGGTGTCAAAAATCCAAGATTATAGCCCTACATGTTTGGCCAACCAAGGTTTTGGGGTTAGGGTTTGCATGAAAATGATTCTAAGGATATTATTTATAGATTGTATGCTTCATGAATAGGAATTTTTAGGTGACAAAAATCCAAGCTTATACCCTACATGTTTCGGCCAACATTGGTTTAGGGTTAGGGTTTCATGAAAAACACCCTTATGAAGTTATATTATGTTGTGTGCCTTCATGTAGGAGTTTATGTAACAAAAAAATAAAGAAATTGGTACCCTACAAGTTTGCCAACAATGGTTGTAGGGATAGGGTTTCATGAAAACACCCCTTAGGAAATTAGGATATGTTGTATGTTATGTGATGAATATGTTTATGATTTCCATATGACATGAATTATGCCTATGTGATGAATATGTTTTATGTTTTTAATATGCCATGAATTATGCCTATGTGATGAATATGTTTATGATTTAATATGAGTGAAAATATGCTTATGATGAATATGATTATGATTTAATATGTTTATATGTAATATGCCATGTATGACTATATGGATGAAATATGTTTATGATTTAATATGCCAAGAAATATGTTTATGAAATATGCCTATGTGATGAACATGTTTATGATGTAATATGCCATGAAATATGCCTATGTGATGAACATGTTTATGATGTAATATGCCATGAAATATGCCTATGTGATGAACATGTTTATGATGTAATATGCCATGAAATATGCCTATATGATAAACATGTTTTATGATTTAATATGCCATGAATATGCCTATGAAATATGTATGTGATAAATGGAGATGCTTCCCTTTCAAGTAGGGATTAAGAGCCTCCTTATGATAAGATGGAGATGCTTCCTTTCAAGTAGGGATTAAGAGCTCTCCTTATGATAAGATAAGATTGAGATGCTTCCTTTATGTTGGGGATTAAGAGCATTCTTTATGATATGACAAGAAAGAAAGGAATTAAGTATTTTACTTTGTAAGAGGTTAAGTACCTGACCTGTCAGGTGGTCGTTAATCAAATCCATAGGGACATAAGAAGACGTAAGAGGTCTTGCCCTAGTAAGACGTAAGAGGTCTTGCTCTAGTAGGTCTGGTGGCTCGCTACTGACCTATTAGAACGCGCATTATGTGGTACTTAACCTGGGGCCCCCCATTCAAGTTATGATTATGTTAAAGTACCTATATGTATATGTTTTGAAAAGAAAGGACTTTTATGAATGCTTATGTCAAGTTTAAGAATGCTTATGATTATGTCCCTGATGCTTGTCTATGATTTATGAAATTATGAATGCTTATGTCAAGTTTAAGAATGCTTGTGATTATGTCCCTGATGTTTGTCTATGATTTATGAAATTATGAATGCTTATGTTAAGTTTAAGAATGCTTATGATTATGTCCCTGATGCTTGTCTATGATTTATGGAATTATGAATGCTTATGTTAAGTTTAAGAATGCTTATGATTATGACCTTTATGCATGTTAGAATTGAGGAAATTATGAATGCTTATGTCAAGCTTAAGAATGCTTATGATTATGTCCTTTATGCATGTTTAGGGTTGATGATGCCATGAATGCTTATGGTTTAATTTATGCCCTGCTTAGATTTAATTATGTTTAGCATGCCATGTAAATTATATGCCATGCTTATGTTTTCATTACGTTGGTAAGTTGATGCATAGTGTCATTATGAAATACTTATGCTATTTATGCTAGTATGCTCCTGCTTTCTATTTGTTTGATGAAGTGTGTGGCTTTTGTGAGTAGGCAAGAATCTTACTAAGCTATATGCTTATAGTTTATGTTGTCCATATACTGCAGATAAAGGAAACATGAACTAAGAGGAAGTAGCAGGAGGGGTCAAGTGTGTGTGATAGTGGCATGGTGGAAAATGACCCTATTACTATCTGCTTATATTTATATGCTCCGTGAACACCTTAAGACATTTGCTTCCGCTTATAAGACTTGAGATTTATTAGTACCATGTTGAGTGTTGCTTAGTTAAGTTACTGTTCAATTACTTATAAAAGTTTGATATGATAGAACTCATGAATAGATCTTCATGTTATGCATGTGGTAAAATGAGATAAGATATGGAACATGCCAAATTATGAATATGAAATGTGATGCATATTATAAAAGAAGCTATGATATGTTAACATGCTAATTATGAATATGATGTGTGATGCATGCATAAAAGAAGGTTTAGGTCATGATAACATGTCTAAGTATATAGATTGTGAAATGATCCCTATACGTTATGATATAAAAAAAAAAATGTAGCGCCGCCCTGAGAGCAGATAAGGGCGGGCGTTACAAACTTCCTAGTCATCCACCCGATAAAATTCATAGTAAATAGGTTGTGAAAGAGTAGGACATGAAATATGGTTCACCTATTCATGGGGCCACATAGGATATCTTAGAACTCTACTAACCTATTCCAGTAGAAGGCACAAAGTTGGTGAAATCAACTCTAGAAGGGTTGTGGGACCTCGGTGATAGGGGGCTTCCTAAGGATAGCAACCCCCTGAGCTCTGACGATCGAAAAGGAAAACATGGTTAGGAATAGGCAATTCCCGGTAGAAGCAAAAGTTCATCGGGATTACATACGATCATCCTCCCACAAGATCGCAATTAGAGAACCTAGGAGCATTAACATAATAGCATGTTCGGCAACACACAAGTGAAACTGAAATCCTGGAATCCCATGACCAACCCTTGATTAAACCCCTTAATTCTATCTTCAAGTGACACCGTACTAGAGCCAGCTCATAGCCAACCACCTTAACTCAGGAAGTGATTCACTCCAAACAACATACGTTCACTGGACACCAAGTACTCGAAATCATAACCTCTGTGGAATCGATGCATAATTTATTACTTGACGACAACCATGCACTTGAGGTCACTTAGCATAAGCATGCACTTCAAGTCCTTGGCGATCTCGGCCGGAGATTTGAGGTTCTGTGCATATGCACGGTCAATAGATCAGGAGGATAGGACATCATACATGAAGTCCAGATGGGTCAAGTGGATCAGACATCTAGTAGAAGACCGGTTGGGTTAAGAGACTGAACAATCGACAGTAAGCCCAACTGGGTCAGGAAGATCGGACATATGGCATGAAGACCTGGTGGGTTAGATCGAATGTCAAGCAAGTTAAGTCTGACAAGACAGTCGATAGGTAAACCTCAAGTGAATAAGTGAGACCAAGTCCTCAAGTGGGGACAAATCTAGGTGTCCATCCGACGGAGAGTTCATGTTGAACTCGGAAGTCGAGATCAGGTAGTATTACTACTGTCATATCATATTATATTGTATATTATGCTAATTTGGTTTTATAGGTCTCTATGAAACTGGGAAGATTCTGTAGGGGATCGGTACGGCCGGCTAGAGGGGGGTGAATAGCCCTCTTCCGTTGGATGTCGTAATTCGTTCGTTCTTCTTGCATTGCTTGTCTACGATTGTCGTTAGCGCAGCGGAATAACAATAATAATGAAGCTAACAATACACAATCACACAACACAAGATATATGTGGTTCGGAACCGAATGGTTCCTACTCCACGGGCGAGCTCACCGAGCTCTAGTTATGCGCACGACACTAACTATAACACTCCTTCTCGACAACACGTCAGAGGTGGAGAAACCTCTCACAAGCAATTACAATGTAATATAGAAATACAAGCAAATACACAAATACAATACAAAAGAAAACTTTCACCGATTGCTTTGATCGCTTTGCTTGTTGCTTGCTTTGATTGGCTCTTGAAGGACTGGAATGCAGCAGCAATTCCCCTCCAATAGCTCCACAAAAGGCTTGGCAAAATCCTCCAACTCATGCTCCATTTATAACCTGCATCAAGCTGTTTTCGTGCCTAGCGATCGTGCCAAAAGGCCGATCCGATCATTGCCCTGGCTATTGTCTCACAACGGCGGATCCACGTCGGACAAGTTCCAACGGATCACCTACGATCAGCGATGATGCCCATCGATCGACTAGTGACCATAATCGATCGCGCGATCCGGATATGGAGCGTTACATGCTCGCGACACTCCCATCGATCATTGCCATCCCTCGGACGGTCATTCGCCGACGATCGGCTGCATCGACTTCGATCATTCCCGACGATCGCTGCCGATCCACATGGCGATCGCGCCAAGCACAAAACCCTAGCCTTACACCAGTCGAACTCTAGTTGACTTGGACCAGTCGAATCGGCACATATGCCAGTCGGCTGACGTCGGGCAAAACCTCAAACACCAAGTTGTTTGAGCATTCGACCGTCGGGTAAACCCTCAAACATCAAGTTTGAGCCTCCGACACTCAGTCTTAGCCACTTGGCCAAGTCCACCTTATCCCTCATGGAGTTCCCCACCAAAGCTCTCTTCCCTCGGCCTACGTCCCTCGGATGGGCCAAGCGCACGGCTTTGCAATGTCATCCTTCGCGTCTCATGCCCTAGAAGTATGCTTCCCTTTGGGCTCACTCCATTCGCTCCCCGTCCGGCGGTCCCTCGGATGCACCAAGCGCACGGCTTCGCAATGCCATCCTTCACCGACTCAAGGACCCCGAGCCTAGTGAACTTACCAAGTCCTTAAGACTTCCCATATGCACCAAGCGCACGGCTTCGCAATTCATTTCTCACCAAGCACCAAGCGCACGGCTTCGCAATGCTTTGGATTTCCCATGCCAAGCACCAAGCGCACGGCTTCGCAATGCTTTGGACTTTCCCATGCCAAGGCTTCCCCCTTGGACTTCCACACCAAGCTCCATGCTTGGATTTTCCATGCCAACCCCATGTTGGACTTTCCCACACCAAGCTCCATGCTTGGATTTTCCATGCCAACACCATGTTGGACTTTTCCATGACAATCCCATGTCATGAGTTTTGTCTATCATCAAAATACCATCAAGGTACTGCTGGGCCGATTGCACCAACAATCTCCCCCTTTTTGATGATTGACAAAACTACCATCTCAAGTCTACCAATTCTCCCATATTGGCAATTCTCATATCCCAATGAGAATTCCAACGAACCCTAATTGGTAACATGGTAACTTCTCCCCCTTTTTGACATTACATCAAAAAGGTCCTCCCCAAGGGTATGAATGTCTCATATCTCAATGAGATCTTACAATCTCTCCCTTGGAGGAACACATGCCTACAATCTTTCTAGTGATCCAATATCACTCAAAGAGAGGCAACCCAATTTTCCTCCCATGAGGAAATACACATCCATCTTCCCATGATGGATACCTCCCCCTAGAGGCTTGCTCCCCCTTGACCATTGCACCAACAATGTCCTTGGAGAGTCCCTAAGCCAATAGGATCATTAACCAAATCAAAATTAAGGCAAAGTTTAACAATGAACTCACATCCACCTTAAAATTGATACTCACCCTCAACCCAACTCCTAATCCATATCCAATGGATTTCCACCCTCTCTAATGCTCTCCCAAGCATATCCTAGGGTTAGGAGTGGTTAGGGAACCTTAACCTAGCTGAACATGGGCCTAACCAACAAGATTTACCCGAAATCAGCTTGGGATCATTGAAATCAATCGATCGGCTACCACTCATCGATCATTGCCATCCATGGCGATCGATAATCACATCTAGTTTTGACATTCGAAATGGATTTCTGAAATCCATAAGTAAATATACATAATTTTAAAAATCTTGAAAATGCATACGTATAATACTTATCCTAAACACTATGGGTGAAAAATATTGGAAAATTATTTTACCCACTAAATTAGGAGATTGATACAAAGTTCAAAAGTTTAGAAAAGCTTCAATAAAGAGCCCTCTTTGTATCATCCCATTCAATGGTGATAGCTATCAAAAGATAGGCTTCACCAAGGTTTTTCAAAAAGTTTTCAAAACCTTTAATTTCTTTTCCTTAAACATCTCACTTATATCTAGATGTGTAAAAACACATTCAAGGCAATTAATCTAGTGAGATGTGAGTTTTTGTTCTTTAAAATGGTCTCATGCATATTTCTAGGCAATATTATTTGATTCCCATCAAATCATGCCATAGTCCTTAACTCCATTTTAATTCATGCATGATATGATTATGGCATAGATATGATATAGATAAAAACATATGCCAATATCATGATGTCATGGCATGTGAATGAAACTTAAGCATACATGACATCTAAATATAAATCTAAACATGATCATGACATTTTATAGATAAACATGAAAATGATGTCATGACATGGCAAGGCAAACAAAACGTGGCAAGTAAAATATACTAAGGTATAGAATACCTAAGTGTGAAAATCAATTTGCCATTTTTAGGGATTAATTCTATTTTGCCTTATTGCCATTCATTTCCCTAGTGTGCCAAAAACCCAAAATGGCACACCAATACCTCTATGACCTAATTGTGCCAATTTAAATCATTTTTTAACTTCTCAAACCATATTGGCACACCCTAATGTGTCAACTCTACTATGGTTAGGTTAACTACCCATCCACTTAGGGTTGACACACCATAACCCATTTAGCGTGAATCGATCACGCTCTTAGGAACCCAATACCTATTGGAGCTACTTGGGTTAACAAGGTATTCCCTAGGGATAACTTCCCTAGATACCTTTCTAATGACCCTTTTTGGTTTTAAAACCATAGTCTTTTGGGTCTTACTTGGGTCAACTCTAGAGGTGACTCCTCCATTGACCTTCTTAGTGGCCTTCTTGGTTTTTCTTAAGTCCTTGGCCACTAAACATACACCATGGCTAGACTTAGGGATAACTTCCCTATTAGACTTGGTTTTTCTAGACCTAGATGTGGTTCCATAATTAAATGGAACATTATGGTAGGACATAGGCTTGTGACCCAAACCTTTCTTGCCCTTAGACCGTTTTTGAACCTTAGGTCTTGACTTTTGGACATTTGACCCTAGAATTGAATTTTCTATGATTCTAAGGGCTTTCTCCATTCTCTCAAGTCTTGACCTCAAGACTTGGTTCTCTATCTCTAATTTTCCCATTTTTGAATTTTCATTAGGTTTTTGGGAAAACTTCTTCTTCTTAGACATGTGCCTAGATTTCTTGGGATTAATACCCAAATTCTCTTCAATTCTTCTAATTGATTTCCTAGGTAGGATAGGTCTAGTGTTTTGGGTCCTAGGTTTGTCCTTAGAGAAACTAACACGCTTAGCACCTAAGCAATAGACCTTATTGTTTCTCCTAGCATGGTTTTCATTGATAATAGCAAGAGAACTAAAATAATTTTTAGCATGCTTTTTGACTTTAGGAATTAAAGGTGCATTAACTAAATGTACCTTAGGGTTAGCTTTAGGAGCTCCCCCTACATGAATTGCACCTTCTTGCCCTTTCTTCCTCCCCCTAGGGCATTGGCTTCGGTAGTGTCCCTTTTGATTGCATTTGAACCACACAATGTGCTCTTTGCTCTTGATTTTGGGAACACCGGCATCCTTTGACTTTGGGTGGATTTTTGGTGTCGATGCCTTCTTCTTAGCCAATTTAGGGCATTTACTCTTGTAGTGCCCTTTCTCCCTACACTCAAAGCATATTATGTGATTTTTATTTAAAATAATGACACTTGAGTTACCTAGGGAGGTGATGGAGGCCTCTTCATGATCTTCACTTCTCCCGGATGTGGATGCTTCTTGTTCTTGCTCCGGGATGGAAGATTGCCTTTCCTCCCCCTCAATGCTAGAGGTGGAGGTCTCCACCAAATCATCAACATCTTCAAATGTTGTGGGTGCTTCTTCTTCGGCATTCTCCTCTACTTGTTCCGATTGGGAATTTTCTTGGAATTTCATTACCTTATTCCATAATTCCCTTGCATCCCTATAATCACCCAATCTAGACCAAATAGTGTTAGGCAACAAATCACTAATCAACTTGATTACCTTGAGATTTGTCTTGAAGTCTTTGATTTGGTCTTGGGTCCATTTTGACTTCTCAATTGGCTTATTGTACTTGTCCCTAGGCATTTCTGTTGGGGATCGATTGGCCGGCTAGAGGGGGGGTGAATAGCCCTCTTTCGATGATCGTCGTAATTCACTCGTCTACAAAACGTTAGCGCAAGTGGAAGCAATAAACTAAGACAAGCAAATAGAAATAAAACAAAGACAATACAAACACCGAGATGTAACGTGGTTCACGGCTACACCACTAATCCACGGTTCGATTCGTCCACGGTGAATCACTCCGCAATCTATCCACTAGATCTCTCCTTTGCACAAAGCTAGGTGGAGGTAACCTCTTTACAACAAAGATCACTCTTCTACAATGGAATGAAGATTAGAGCAAGTAGAAGAGTGGGAAATCGTTTAGGGCACTTTGGGAGTAGTGGTTGGCAAGCATTAACCCCCCAAAGCCCCAACCCTTTCCTTTTTATAGAGGAAGAGGGTTTCTTCCCGTTGACACAGGATCAGTCGACTGATGGCACCCATCAGTCGACTGGTGCTGTAGCCATTGCCCAATAATGGCCGCTTTCCACGTTGGATACTATCAGCAAGTCGCATCGGTCGATCGATGGCACCCATTAGATCGGTGATGTCAACGGTCGAGTCCTCAACGAGTCGACTCCATTCTGCCCGTGCAGCGGTGACATCGATCGACCGCCATCCTTAGCGGTCGGACTAATCAACCATCGATCATTGCCCATCTGTGATCGCGATCAACGATTCGGCCACATTAGACCCGGTCGATCGACCCATCGACTCGGGCGATCGGCCATGACATGGCGCGATCGTGTCGAAAACTCATCCGACACTTGGCCAAATGGCCAAGTTTCTCCTAAGAGCTACCCTTCCCGGGTTACAATCTCTCACTCTCATCCCTCGAAGTTCCTCGCCTTCGAAGTTCTCTTCGTTCGCGGCCACGTCCCTCGCGGCGTGCGACGGCTCTTGCCTCGAAGTCTACTTCCTCCGGCTTCACTCCAAGCTCCTTGTCCGGCGGTCCCTCGGATGCTCCAAGCGCACGGCTTCCGCAAAGCTATCCTTCACCGACTCAAGGCACGAGTCATGAGATGTGAAACTCGCCATGGCTCCATGTGCGAATTACTAAGTCCTGCACGACTTCAACGCACATATCAAATCAACATATCAAACTAACTTAAACCCTTTGCCACACCATCAAAACCATATTACGGCAAGAGATTGCCCTAACAATCTCCCCCTTTTTGATGTGTGGCAATCCGTTTAAGTTAGGTAAAAACATTTGATATAAATTTTAAGGAAAGAAAGCATGTAAACGTAATCATGATATAGCAACATGCAACTCCCCCTTAATCCATGAAACTCTCTATGTAATTTTTTTTTCTTATCGTAAATTTCTCCCCCTTTTATAATTAACTTAAACATAATATTTTCTCCCCCTTTGACACCATCAAAAAGATTATCATTAAGTTAGAAAGACATGGCATCAAGTCTAATGGAAAGAAAATACCACAAGTTGAATTTAAAATCAGAATTCAGCCTTTCTTGATCGATATTAGGCCATCGATCGTAGTTGAGATAGATCGGTAGCACGCGTAATTCGGGATTTTTGATTTTCAAACTGAATTTCAGAAATGCATTAAAAATTCCAGAAAAATTCAAAAAATCATGAAATTTGGGGAACATATTTCTTTTAAGTATATCTATCAGTGAAAAATATGTTTTCATGAAAAATCATTATATTTTCAAGTATTTGCCAAAAATCCAAAAGCTTTAAAAACTACTAGGTTTTTGATAATAAGAGTATCCATTTTAACACCTAGTCTTGCATTCAATTGTTTCAAAACATGAATACATATATTTTAAAGTAAGAAATTGTTTTGAAAACATATGAAATATCCAACCATGATCTTTGGGCAATATGTCTATGAATTAAACATAAGCCTTCCCCATGATTGGTCTATTATTGCTATTTTGATACTTTAAATGACCATCTAAATGCCATAGGCATTAGTGGACATTTGTATCATCCTAACATCTCACTCATGCTAAGTTTTCAATCAAGGTAGCCTATGGTGAGTGTGAGATGCATCCTAGGGGGTATTTGTATATACTTAACCAATATGTTCATGCAATTCTATCATGGTTAAGTGTCAACCTAACATCCTACATGATCATAATGACATATATGATTTAATTTCACATTATGATCATGAAACTCATGTATTCATCAAATAATAGTCATGCATTAGGTATTGTATGATGATAATAAATAAAGTATTACCTAAAGCATGATTCAAACCTGTTTCTTATGATAACATGCCAAATTTCAAAAACATAAATCATGATTGTAAATATACATAGGAATTACATCAATCATCATGATTTAAGCATTATTATCTATTTATGGGCACGTTATCATCACCCAACACTATAAAAAAAAATGTTGTCCCGTCATCCTAAGTCAACCAAAATATGATATAGATTAATTCCATGTGGTTGACTACCCTAGGGTTATTCTAACCCTTAAGGATGGATTTTGGAACCCAAAATAAGTTCTTTCCTATTGGGTTCACTAGATATTCCTTGGGGATCCATTTTCTAGCTATTACCTTCTTCTTATCTTGTCCCCTAGCTATGAGGCATTTGTAGGCCTTTTCATTTTTCTTTTCTTTGTATCCTAGGCCCTTTTTGTTGAAACTAGCTCTTTGGCTCCCTAAGATCATGTTCAATGTGTTGGAGCCAATTGTGAATTTTCCTAGGGCTTTGGTTAAATAATCTACCTTTTCCCTTAATGCCCTATTTTCTTCTATGCATGCATCATTAACATCCAAAGGCATATAATCATGTGAGCATGCATCATCATGGCAAGAAGAAACATTATCATTTAGGCATGCTTTTTCTAGTTTTTGTTCTAATTCCTTAATTTGATTAAGCATGCTCTTATTTTTCTTTTTCATGCCAAATAAGTCCTTAGTTAAACTAGAGATTATGGAAACTATTTTCTTAGGAGAAGCATTCGTTATCATAGTTTCCATGTCTTCTTCTTCTTCTTCGGATGATGAGGATGTAGAAGCTCCCCCTTCATTTGAGCTCTCTCCACTTGAGCTTGATCCTTCATTTTCGGTGGAGGAGGAGCAATCGAGTCATGAAGAGCCATTAGTGCTAGGTTGGAGTAGACATGCTCTTCTTCTTCGGATGAGGAGGATGAAGCAACGTCATCCCATGTCTTGGCTTTGAGTGTCATGGCCTTCCCTTTTCCTTTTGCCTTCTTCTCTTCTTCCTTTCTCTTGCTCCCTTTCTTCTTCCTCTTTTCTTCCTTCTTTTTCTTCTCTTCCTTGCTCTTGTTTAGGAGGGGACAATTGTCCCTTATGTGCCCCTCTCCTTGGCAATTGTAGCATATGACCTTCCCCCTTGGTCTTCTATTCCTATCATGAGATTTATCAAATCTAAGATTCTTAAATGCATGCCTTACCTTCCTTACCATGTAGGCTTCTTCCGTGCTATCCATGGAGGAGGTAGAGGCTTCATCGGATGAGGAGGAGGGGACTTCCATCTTCTTCTTCCCCTTGTTCGCTATCAAAGCTACTCCTCTTGAGGGTTGGATTCTAGGCTCTTCTTGTATTCCTTCTAGCCTAGTTTCATGAAGCTCCATTGTTGAGAAGAATTCCTCCAAGGTGCTTACTTCTAAGTTCTTGGAGATATAAAATGAGTCCACCATGGAGCTCCATCTTGAGGACCGGGGAAAGGCATCTATGGCCTTCATTACCATATCCCGGTTTGATAGCTTCTCACCTACACTTGTTAGCCCAATTAATATTTCTTTAAATCTAGAATGTAGGGAAGTTACCTTTTCTCCCTTTTCAAGCTTAATATTTGATAGTTGGGAGCAGAGGAGATCTCTTCTTGCTAAGCTTGGCTTCGAAGTGCCTTCATGAAGTTCAACCAATCTCTCCACATCTCTTTGGCACTTGAGCCCCCTATTCTATTTACTTCTTGTTGGGGAAGGACATTGTATAGGTGGTGCTTGGCCTTTGAATTCGCCAAGTATTCTTCTCTTTGTCTCTTGCTCCACCTTGATTTCTCCAATGGCTCCCCATTTTCGTTCCTAGGCAACTCGAAACCGTTTTCCATAATTAACAATATTTCAAAGTCGGTTTCGAAGAATACCTCCATTCTCTTTTTCCACCAAGAGAATTCGCCGTCGAACTTCGGTGGGTGGATGTTTGAGCCGGCCATCTTTAGATGAAGTGTTTGTTGCGGCGGTTAGTCCTCGACAAACAACTTGGCTCTGATACCACTTGTTGGGGATCGATTGGCCGGCTAGAGGGGGGGTGAATAGCCCTCTTTCGATGATCGTCGTAATTCACTCGTCTACAAAACATTAGTGCAAGCGGAAGCAATAAACTAAGACAAGCAAATAGAAATAAAACAAAGACAATATAAACACCGAGATGTAACGTGGTTCACGGCTATGCCGCTAATCCACGGTCCGATTCGTCCACGGTGAATCACTCCGCAATCTATCCACTAGATCTCTCCTTTGCACAAAGCTAGGTGGAGGTAACCTCTTTACAACAAAGATCACTCTTCTACAATGGAATGAAGATTAGAGCAAGTAGAAGAGTGGGAAATCGTTTAGGGCACTTTGGGAGTAGTTGGGCGTTCAAGCATTAACCCCCCAAAGCCCCAACCCTTTCCTTTTTATAGAGGAAGAGGGTTTCTTCCCGTTGACACAGGATCAGTCGACTGATGGCACCCATCAGTCGACTGGTGCTGTAGCCGTTGCCCAATAACAGCCACTTTCCACGTTGGATACTATCCAAGCGATCGCATCACGATCGATGGCACCCATCACCGATCGATGTCAACCACCGAGTCCTCAACGAGGTCGACTCCATTCTCGTGCTGCACGATATCGCCGATCGCCGTCCCTTGGTAGCCGATCGATTGCATCAACCGATCGAGCCATGCCGCAAATCGATCAACTTGATTCACACATTAGACCAGCCGATCGACCCATCGACTCAGCATGGCAATGACCGTGTCGGGAAAACTCATCCGACACTTGGCCAAATGGCTAAGTTTCACCAAAGATCTACCCTTCCTGGGTTACAATCGCTCACTCTCATCCCTCGGAGTCCCTCGCCTTTGAAGTTCTCTTCGTTCGCGGCCATGTCCCTCGGCAGCATCAGGCGCACGGCTCTGCAATGCTCCTTCGCGTCTCTTGCCTCGAAGTCTACTTCCTCCGGCTTCACTCCAAGCTCCTCGTCCGGTGGTCCCTCGGATGCTCCAAGCGCACGGCTTCCGCAAAGCTATCCTTCACCGACTCAAGGCACGAGTCATGAGATGTGAAACTCGCCATGGCTCTATGTGCGAATTACTAAGTCCTGCACGACTTCAACGCACATATCAAATCAACATATCAAACTAACTTAAACCCTTTGCCACACCATCAAAACCATATTACGGCAAGAGATTGCCCTAACAATTTCAAAACCATTTTCTATAATATTCATAAAATCAAAATCGGTTTCTAGATATACCTCCATCCGTTTCCTCCACCAAGCAAAGTCTCCATCGAAATTCGGTGGATGGATGAAGCCGGCCATTGTAGTGCTCTCGCGGCGGTTAGTCCTTAAAGAGCGACCTCGGCTCTGATACCACTTGTAGGGGATCGGTACGGCCGGCTAGAGGGGGGTGAATAGCCCTCTTCCGTTGGATGTCATAATTCGTTCGTTCTTCTTGCGTTGCTTGTCTACGATTGTCGTTAGCGCAGCGGAATAACAATAATAATGAAGCTAACAATACGCAATCACACAACACAAGATATACGTGGTTCGGAACCGAATGGTTCCTACTCCACGGGCGAGCTCACCGAGCTCTAGTTATGCGCACGGCACTAACTATAACACTCCTTCTCGACAACACGTCGGAGGTGGAGAAACCTCTCACAAGCAATTATAATGTAATATAGAAATACAAGCAAATACACAAATACAATACAAAAGAAAACTTTCACCGATTGCTTTGATCGCTTTGCTTGTTGCTTGCTTTGATTGGCTCTTGAAGGACTGGAATGCAGCAGCAATTCCCCTCCAATAACTCCACAAAAGGCTTGGCGAAATCCTCCAACTCGTGCTCCATTTATAACCTGCATCAAGCTATTTTCGCGCCTAGCGGTCGACTGCCAAAAGGCCCCAGTCGACTGCCCCTGTAGTCGTTGTCTCACAACGGCCAAATCCACGTCGGACAAGTTCCAACGGATCACCTACCAGTCGACTGATGATGCCCATCACGATCAGACTCAAGAGTCGCCTACGGCCGGCTGAGCATTTGTGCTCGCGACACTCCCATCACCGATCATTATCCCTAGCGATCATTGGCCGATCACCGATCACCATGGCGATGATCGCTAAGCACAAAACCCTAGCCTTACACTAGTCGAACTCTAGTCGACTTGGACCAGTCGAACCGGCACCTATGCCAATCAACTGACGTCGGGCAAAACCTCAAACACTAAGTTGTTTGAGCATCCGACCATCGGGTAAACCCTCAAACATCAAGTTTGAGCCTCCGACACTCAGTCTTAGCCACTTGGCCAAGTCCACCTTATCCCTCATGGAGTTCCCCACCAAAGCTCTCTTCCCTCGGCCTACGTCCTCTCGGATGCGCTAAGAGCACGGCTTCGCAACGCCATCTTTCACGTCTCATGCCCTAGAAGTATGCTTCCCTTTGGGCTCAGTCCATTTGCTCCCCGTCCGGCGGTCCCTCGGATGCACCAAGCACACGGCTTCGCAATGCCATCCTTCACCGACTCAAGGACCCCGAGCCTAGTGAACTTACCAAGTCCTTAAGACTTCCCATATGCACCAAGCGCACGGCTTCGCAATGCTTTGGATTTCCCATGCCAAGCACCAAGCGCACGGCTTCGCAATGCTTTGGACTTTCCCATGCCAAGGCTTCCCCCTTGGACTTTCACACCAAGCTCCATGCTTGGATTTTCCATGTCAACCCCATGTTGGACTTTCCGACACCAAGCTCCATGCTTGGATTTTCCATGCCAACACCATGTTGGACTTTTCCATGACAATCCCATGTCATGAGTTTTGTCTATCATCAAAATACCATCAAGGTACTGCTGGGCCGATTGCACCAACAGATTCTAGGTGCCTCAGATCCAGTCGACTGGGTATGGTCCAATTGATTTGAATGTCGAGTTGGCAAGGCGGGGTGTTGATTGACTGAAGATTCTATGACCGAGATGACAAGCGTTCCAGTCGACTGTGATAGGAAATTTTCTGAACTGTAGAGGAGTGTAACCATCCAACTTGGAGTCGATTAGACCATGTCTAGTCAACTGGAAAGCTTGAAATACCAAATCGACAGGTTGATTTGGAGTCGACTGGAGGGTGTTCCAGTCGACTAGAAAAGGCTTATAAAATAAATGGAGGACCAGCTCCAAATAGAACAACTCAACAACCTTGAAGTGTTATCGCCATTGTTTATCATTTGCAAAAGCGTCGATACGCCACAACCTCGACACTACGAGCCCAAACTTCATTTCCTTAGTGTCGGTATAGCTTTTCTTTATTGCATTTCTGCTTATTGTACTTAAATTCAAGAAGAGAAGGTAACTTATTACTTTACTCTTTATTCTATGTAAAAAGTGAAACCCTCCGAGATCGAAGGTTCTCGATTCAAAGGAAGTTTAGTGAATTGTCCATTGAGAGAGAGTCGTGAGTCTTGGAGTAGCAACTCGGCTCGAGTTGTGAACCAAGTAAAAAAAGAAATTGTGCACTTCATTTTACTTTACTTTATTTATATTTCCACTGCAAAATTTGTTTAATAAAATTAAAAGAAAATTTTTAAAAGATAAATAAAATATTGTAAACACCGAGATTCACCCCCCCCCCTTCTCAGTAGAATTCAATACTACAATTGGTATCAGACAAGGGCACTCTGATTTTGGTGAAACAACCAAAGTGAGCCTTCAAAATTTTCTTTATATTTTGGTTTTCTCCAATTTTAATTTTTGCATTAGATTAATTTATTATATATTTGTCCATTTTGCTATAGTATAACTTAAGTTCAATTTTTGCACTAGTGTAATTTTTCTCTACTTTTGTAATTCTAGGAATTTTTTTAATATTCTGCAAAATCTTTTTAAATTCAAAAATATTGTATTTAGAGGGTTATAGCATCGTTTTCTCTCCTCTCTTTAACCGAGAAGACTTTAGTTATTGGAAGAGACGAATGGAGTGCTTCTTGAAAATCAACCTCAAGGTTTGGTTTTCAATTAAGAAATGTTTTATTTCTCCGGTAGATTACTCAGGAGAGTTGTTAGATCCATAGAAATGGACCACGAATATTAGGAAAAGAGCTCAAGTCGATTACAAGGCTCTTGACACCTTGCAATGTGGACAAAGAAGAGTTCAATAGAGTTGTACCCTTCGAAAACTCTAAAGAACTTTGAGATAAACTAATAGAATTACATGAAGGTACAAATGACACTAGGATAGCTAAAAGAGACATGTTACTTAATAAATTATTTAATTGTAAAATATTATAAAAATGAAAATGTGAGTCAACTAACACACTAGGATTAAAGATATATTAAATAGACTACTCTTAGTAGGTCATCAAATTGAAAATCATGACATAATTAAGTATACCCTTAAGGCATTTCCATGGAACACCTTGTGGACATCCATCTCGATGCCCATAAAGTCTCTTGAGATCTTTTCTTAATAAGATTAGACGAATTATTTTGCCAACTAAACTACACGAACAAGCTAACTCGGGTCAAGCCAAGAACAATATAGCTTTAATGGCAAGTTCGACTAGGAGTGAAAAAGGAAAGAAAACCAAGAGTGAGTCCAAAGATGAATCGGAGTCAGAACTAAATGGAGAGGAAGAAATCGTGAACATGGTTTGTAAAATGTTCAATCGGAAGAAAAGGTTCACGAAAAAAGATGCTAAAAAGGTGGCCGAAAACAAACCAAGACCTAGATTGGAAGTCACATGCTATGAGTGCAACGGGAAGGGTCACTACAAGTCGGAGTGCGCAAACCTAAAAAAGGAAGAAAAGTCTAAAAAGGAAAAGAAGAAGACACTCAAGGTGACTTGGGATGAATCATCATCGGAGGAGTCGGACATGGAAGAACCCAAAAGAAGCTTCATAACATTCATGGTCATAGACGAGTCTGAGACCGATTCAAGCTCCGAGTCCGAGTCCAAGAGAAGCCACGGATCAATATCCATTTTCAAAGGACTAAATGAGATAAATTCTCCCTTATGAGATAAATTGTACAATACCATAGCATGCCTAGGTAGGAAATTAGCTAAGTCCGAGAATCGAGTCGACTCACTTCTTAAGGAAGTCCAAGTATCTCAATATGATGCTTGGGTCTCAATGAGCCGTGTACAATAAGTCTGAACTCGGATTCAAAGCTAAGTCATCATACAAATCATACATGTCTTTACTTAGCTGAAATGCTAAGAGTCGAGTCCAAGCATGGGTCCCTAAGTCTAGCTTAGTCAACCAAGTTGGACCAAACCAATTTTGGGTCCCCATGATCAAATTCACTTAGTGAATAAAAATCATTTGAGCTATTACTCAAGGGGAGATAAATCTTTACTTGTTTCTACACTTAGTTAAACTCTTCCATACTTAGTTTTACTTTCTTAATTTAGAATGAACTAGATAGGAAACTAGTTTAAACTTGAATAACCTAGTACTAAGGACAGTGAACTGATAGTAAGTTAGGGAAGCTCTTCAAAGTGCATGTCTTAGGAAGTAGTCCACTTGATATCCAAGGTCATATGCCTTGCCACTACCTAGTGCACTAAGTTGAGTCAAACTAACCAAAGCTAACTCATTAAGTCTTTAACTAGTTAGACCAAAGTTTAGTTCAAAGCGAGTCAAGTACTTGATTCCTTGATCGACTTTGTCTTAGAAAGTGGTCCTCCTGATATCCAAGAAGGTCATATGCCTCGCCACTACCTTGAAGTCGATTTTGAAAAAACTTACTTAATTAACCTAAGCTAAATTTGAATCTAACACAAGTTTAAAAACTTTTAATTTTCATTAAATTAATCAAGATAAGAATGAACCCTCATCTCACAAATCATATCAGGCTAACATGTTTTTAAAACCTAGATTGGGTGAGATGAATTAGTTAACCAAATATCTTAAAAATGTTTAATTTATGTAGGACTCTAGAATGAACCAATGGATTCTGGATAGTGGCTGCTCCAGACACATGACTGGAGATCGTCAAAAATTCACTAAGTTAAAACTCAAGAACCTAGGTTCAGTCGCCTTTGGAAATAATAACTAACTTAATGTAATTGGATCAGATAACATTGAATTAAAATCAAATTTGTCATACAAAAGTTTTTCTTGTAGAAAATTTCAAATTTAATTTACTTAGTGTAAGTCAGTAATGTGATATTGGATATGAAGTAAAATTTCTATCATATGAATGATTAATTAATAATATTGTGTTGGTGCAATCGGCCCAGGTCACGATTGACCAGACTCGAGTTTGACTCGAGTGATGTTTTGATGTTTGACAAAGGGATTTGACAAAGGAATTTGACAAAGTGGTTTGGCATTGATGTTTGACATTAATGTCGGTTAATATGTTGGGGAGATTGTTGGAGCAATCGACCCGGGTCATGTTTGACCGGACTCGAGTTTGACTCGAGGAAGACCTTGATGGTTGACTGGGGTTGACCATGTGATTATGGGAAAGTCCAAGCATGGGTCTTGGCAAGGTAAAGTCCAAGACATGGGTACTTGGCATGGAAAGTCCAAGTGGGACACTTGGCATTTGGTAAAGTCCAAGTCTTGAGTACTTGGCATGAAAATTCCAAGTGGGACACTTGGCGCATGCAAAGTCCAAGTCATGGGTACTTGGCATTTGGGAAAGTCCAAGTCTTGAGTACTTGGCATGAGAAGTCCAAGCATGGGTCTTGGCAAATGAGAAGCCCAAGCATGGGTCTTGGCAAATGAGAAGTCCAAGCATGGGTCTTGGCAAATGGAAAGTCCAAGCATGGGTCTTGGCATGGAAAGTCCAACATGGGTTGGCAAGGGAAAGTCCAAGCTTGAGTCTTGGCATTTGGAAGTCCAAGGGGATTGATATTGGCAGCGTAAAGTCCAAGCGGAGTCTTTGCGGCGTAAGTCCAATGTGCCTTGGCGGTGTAGACACTGTTAGCATGACATAGCCGAGGGAAGCACCTGGAGGCTAGCGCGATGGATGAACAAGTCATGGATGACTTTGAGGGATCCGAGAGGCGTGAGGCTGATGGAGGTGACTAGAAGGCTTAGGTCTAGGCTAAGGGTGGTCTAGCAAGTATGGGGGCACCATACTTGGGTTAAAACCTCATCTTTGAGGTTGGCAGTCGACTGGCATTATGGCTGGTTCGACTGCTGTGAGTCGACTTGAGTTCGACTGTCGTTTAAGAGTCGGAATCGCTCACGGCGCCGATCGCTCATGGAGCAATGAACCGATGTCTACTGATAGTCGATCGCTAAGGGTCGATTCGCTAGTTCACCGCGAGACAGAGAATGCTCGTAGCCGATCGGGCGATTACGCGCCGGGGCGATCGCCAAGAGATCCGTTGGAGTTTTTCCAGCATGGATCGATCCGTTGTCTCACGACAACAGTGGCATCAGTCGACTGGTGACTTATGGCAGTCGACTGATAGGCAGAAATCCAGCCCGACGCAGGTTATAAAGGCAGCTCGGAAGGAGGGTTTTTGCATGCGATTTTCTTGGACATTTTGAAGCGATTTGCTGCTGCAAATCAGGGCTTTCAAGTGCTAGTCCAAGGCAATCAACAAGCAAGCTTCTAAAGAGTTTTTGTAAAGTGTTCTTTACTTCTCTTGTTGTATTTCTTCTTATATTTGCTTGTTGTATTTAGATTATTGTTGTAATCTTATTGTAAGAGGTTTCTCCACCTCCGACTTGTGTCGAGAAGGAGTATTTGTGATTAGTGAGTGCGTGTGCATCACTAGGGCTCTTTAGAGCTCGATCCGTAGGGTAGGAACCGTTCGGTTCCGAACCACATTATATCCTTGCATTTGTGTGTTTGTGTTTTTGTTATTTCTTTATTATCTTTGTTTCCGCTGCGCTAACGAAAATTGTAGACAAGAACGTGAACATTTTCCATCTACGTACGATTTCAACGCTATTCACCCCCCCTCTAGCTTCCAAACGGTCACTAACAAGTGGTATCAGAGCCCGGGGCTCTTCTACGGACTAACCCCCGGGAGCTAGGACAAAGAAGGCTAGAGGGTAAAGATGGAAATCCAAGGACAATTGGGATGGGATATCAACACCCCAATTCCGTATGCCTTCTATGGACGAGAAGGTTTCAATTCTTGGAAGGCGAGAATTGAAGATTTTTTGATGATGAGAGACCTTGAGGAGTGGTCCGTATTGATGGAAGGATTTGAATATCCTAAGGGACCAAAGGGAGGGTTTCTCAAGAAGAAGAAATGGAGTGAGGAGCAACTCCAACAATTCGATAAAAACAAGAAGGTAATCAAATTCATTTTTGATTTAATTCCTAATGACCTCTTGTGTAGCCTAGGTGACTATGTCGATGCTAAGGAGCTAAGGAGCTATGGAGCGATTTGGCCAAGCTCCATGAAAGCCTATCATTGGTCCAAGAAGAAGGACCATCACCCTCTCAAGATCAAGAAGAAACATCTAAAGAGCTTGAGGATTCGGAAGTTGATAGGGAATCAACATCCGGATCGGAAGAGGTGGAGGAAGTGGAAGAAGCAACCACTTCTAGGATTGAGGAGGAGATTAGGGCATCCTCGATACCGGAGCAACAAGAAGAACCATCTACATCCGATAGAGAGGAAGAGCAAGCTCAAGAATCCACTCCGACCACCACAACCACCCTAGGTAACTCAAGCATGTCAATTAATAATAAAATGGATATTATATGCTTTGAGTGTAGGGAGAAAGGACACTACAAGAGTAAGTGTCCTAAACGGGTTAAGAAGACTCCACCCATGCCAAAAGTCAAGGAGACCGGTGCCTCAATGAAAAAGAGCAAGGAGCAAGTGATTTGCTTCAAATGCCGACTACCGGGTCATTACCGGAGTCAATGCCCGAAGGGGGAGAAGAAGGGGCAAAGGGGAGCATCACAAGTAGGGGGAGCTACTAAGGCTAACCCTAAGGTATATCAAGTTAATAATGCTCTTTCTTTAGTTAATAGACAAAAGCATGCTAGAAATTTCAATTCCCTAGCAATTTGCCATGAAAAGCATGCAAATAGAAATAAATACTTTTGTTTAGGAGCTAAAAATATTCACTTAGATAATAGGGAGAAATTTGGGACTAATGTCCCTAAAAACAACTTATCTAAGGACAAACCTAGGTCAAATAACTCTAGAAAATTTTTACCTAGGGAGACAATTAGAAAGGTGCAAGAGCACCTAGGTCTAAACCCTAAATGGACTAGGTATATGCCTAGGAAGTCCAATGCCCAAGATTTAAATCAAAATTCTAAAATTGGGCAATTAGAAAAGGAAAATCAAGTCTTGAGGTCAAGGCTTGAAAAACTAGAAAAGACCCTTAGGAATATACAAAATCAATTTAAAGGGTCTAATGGTCAAAGTCAAAGGTCCAAAAGTCAAAGTCAACACCTAGGACCTAAGAGTCAAAAGTCAACCAAGGGCAAGCAAGGTTTGGGTCACAAACCTAAGCCTAAAGTGGCTTATCATAGTGTTCCATTTGACTATGGAACACAAACTAGGTCTAGAAAGACCAAGGTCAATAGGGAAGTCATCCCTAGAGTTGACCAAAGGGTGTGCCTAGTGGCTAGGGTTTCTAGGAAACCTAGGGTGGCCACTAAGAAGGTTGCAAGGGGAGTTACCCCTAGAGTCAACCTAGGTAAGACCCAAATGACCAAGGCTAACAAGCCTAGGAGGGTCATTAGGAAGGTATCTAGGGAGGTTATCCCTAAGGAATACCTAATTAACCCTAGGAGCTCAAATCGGTTTTGGGTTCCTAAGAGCGTGATTGATTCATGCTAGGTGGGTTTAGGATGTGCCAACCTTGAGTGGATGGGTAGTTAACTCAACCATGATAAAGGTGGCATTTTAGGTTATTTTCAAGGTTATGGATACCTTGGAAATAGGGTTGAATTATAATCCTAAAAGATTTTAGGATGTGCCAATATTACTTGTGAAGTTTGATAAAATGATCAAATTGGCACAATTAGGGTTTAGAGTGTTAGTGTGCCATTTTGGGTTGTTGGCACACTAGGGAGATTAAGTTTAATATGGCAAAATATATCTAATTGTATCAAATGACAATTAATATTAAAATTTAGGTATTACCATACCTATATATTTTATATGCCATGCCTTGATTGTCATATGTCATGTCATGACATCATGCCTAGTTCTATGATTTTATATGTCATGTTCATGTTTAGGATTAAGGGTTCAAATGTCATGTGTTTTTAGATTTCATCTTATGCCATGACATCATGATTATGAGCATATGATTATTTATAACATTTCAAATGCCATAATCATTCATGCATTTAAGACAATTTGGTTGAAATTGAATTAAGGACTATGGCATGACTTGAAGTCTCATTCATAAGGGAATCAAGTAGGGTTGCCTTAGAAAAATGCATGAAACCCTAGTTTAGGGAGAACAAAACCCACATCTCACATCCAATTGACATGTATGTGTATTTATACACTCTAGATACATGTGAGATGCTAAGATATGAGTTAAGTTCAAGGTGCATAGTTTTTGCTTCTAGATGAACTAAAACTCATCTAATTTCAAATGTGGATCATTGGGAGAGCATGTGTACAAGTCATGTACATAGAGCCCAAGGAATATGATCCAAAATAAGGTTTTGAAAACATTTTAAAATCATTTTGAAAAACCTTGGTGAAGTCTATCTTTTGATAGCAATCACCATTGATAGAGTTGATACAAAATAGGGCCAAAACATTGAAAATTTCAATGGTTTTGAGTTTTGTATCAAACTCACTATTTTATGGGTAAAATAATTTTCAAATATTTTTCACCCATTGTATGTGTCATAAGTATTATACGTATGAATTTTCACGATTTTTCGAATTACGTATAATTATTTATGAATTTTCAAAATTCATTTCTGATAGTTGAAAATCGAGATTTTTATCGATCGGCCTCGCGGTGGCAATGATCGATGTGAGTGGCGATCGTCAGAGTCATTGCCAGGTCTGATTTCGGGTTAACAAGGTTTGTTTAGCCCGTGTTCAGCTATGGAAAAGATTCCTAATCACTCCTAACCCTAGGATATGCTTTGGGAAGCATTATAAAGGGTGAAAATCCATTGGATATGAATTAGGAGCTGTGTTAGGTCAAAGTATCAAATTTAGGGTGAGTGAAAGTTCTATGTTGAACTTAGAACCTTAATTTTGATGGTTTAGAGTTCCTATTGGCTTAGGGGCTTCCCAAGGACATTGTTGGTGCAATGGTCAAGGGGGAGCAAGCCTTTAGGGGGAGGTATCCATCTTGGGATGATGGATGTGTTTTTTCTCCTTGAAGAGGAGAAGTTATTAGAGAGTATCATCAATTGGGAAAATTGATGGGTTTTTGCTACCCAATTTGGAAATTGGGAGAGATTATAGGCGTGCCTATTTTGAGTGATTTGTGACTTTTGACTAGGACGTTGGTAGGCATCCTAGTTATTTATTTTTGGATCTAGTGGGAGATTGTAAGATCTCTTTGGGATATGAGATATTGACCTCCTTGAGAGAAAACCTTTTGATGTTAGTCAAAAGGGGGAGAATGTTTGGGGGAGAACATTTAGAGAGTGTTTACCAATTTGGGATAATTGGTAAGGGATTTGAGTTAGTGGTCTAACTCAGATGATTTGTTTGGTTTTGTCAAACATCAAAAAGGGGGAGATTGTTGGTGCAATCGCCCAGTCACGATTGACCGCACTGACGAGTTTGACTCGAGTGATGTTTTGATGTTTGACAAAGGAATTTGACAAAGTGGTTTGGTTTGGCATTGATGTTTGACATTAATGTCGGTTAATATGTTGGGGAGATTGTTGGAGCAATCGACCCGGGTCATGTTTGACCGGACTCGAGTTTGACTCGAGGAAGACCTTGATGGTTGACTAGGGTTGACTATGTGATTATGGGAAAGTCCAAGCATGGGTCTTAAGGTAAAGTCCAAGTCATGGGTACTTGGCATGGAAAGTCCAAGTGGGACACTTGGCATTTGGTAAAGTCCAAGTCTTGAGTACTTGGCATGAAAAGTCCAAGTGGGACACTTGGCGCATGGAAAGTCCAAGTCATGGGTACTTGGCATTTGGGAAAGTCCAAGTCTTGAGTACTTGGCATGAGAAGTCCAAGCATGGGTCTTGGCAAATGAGAAGTCCAAGCATGGGTCTTGGCAAATGAGAAGTCCAAGCATGGGTCTTGGCAAATGGAAAGTCCAAGCATGGGTCTTGGCATGGAAAGTCCAACATGGGTTGGCAAGGGAAAGTCCAAGCTTGAGTCTTGGCATTTGGAAGTCCAAGGATTGATATTGGCAGCAGAAAGTCCAAGCGGAGTCTTGGCGGCGTAAGTCCAATGTGCCTTGGCGGTGTAGACACCGTTAGCATGACATAGCCGAGGGAAGCACCTGGAGGCTAGCGCGATGGATGAACAAGTCATGGATGACTTGGAGGGATCCGAGAGGCGTGAGGCTGATGGAGGTGGCTAGAAGGCTTAGGTCTAGGCTAAGGGTGGTCTAGCAAGTATGGGGGCACCATACTTGGGTTAAAACCTCATCTTTGAGGTTGGCAGTCGACTGGCATTATGGCCGGTTCGACTGCCGTGAGTCGACTTGAAGTTGCCGTTTAAGAGCTAGGCCGCTCAGCGGCGATCGCTCATCGGAGCGATCGGCCCGATGTCTACGCGTGATCGCCAAGTCGGCGCGGATCGATGCTAGTTCAGCCGCCGTTGTCTCACGACAACGTGGCATCGATCGTGAGTGACTTATGGCGATCGATAGGCGGAAATCCAGCCCGACGCAGGTTATAAAGGCAGCTCGGAAGGAGGGTTTTTGCAGCGATTTTCTTGGACGTTTTGAAGCGATTTGCTGCTGCAAATCAGGGCTTTCAAGTGCTAGTCCAAGGCAATCAACAAGCAAGCTTCTAAAGAGTTTTTGTAAAGTGTTCTTTACTTCTCTTGTTGTATTTCTTCTTATATTTGCTTGTTGTATTTAGATTATTGTTGTAATCTTATTGTAAGAGGTTTCTCCACCTCCGACTTGTGTCGAGAAGGAGTATTTGTGATTAGTGAGTGCGTGTGCATCACTAGGGCTCTTTAGAGCTCGATCCGTGGAGTAGGAACCGTTCGGTTCCGAACCACGTTATATCCTTGCGTTTGTGTGTTTGTGTTTTCGTTATTGCTTTATTATCTTTGTTTCCGCTGCGCTAACGAAAATTGTAGACAAGCACGCGAACGTTTTCCATCTACGTACGATTTCAACGCTATTCACCCCCCCTCTAGCTTCCAAACGATCACTAACATATTGAAAATTCAAACATATTACTTTAAGGTTTTAGGGACAAAAACATTTATTCAACAAACTTAGCAGGATCCTCACTCAAGTGTCATTTGACACAGCAAAAGGAAAGTTGGTTGTGGCATAGGAGACTTGCCCACATCCACCTTAGGCATATAACTAAACTAAGTGAAACAAATTTAGTTAGAGGCTTACCTAAACTAAAGAATTTAGAAAGAAAAATTTGTAATGCTTGCCAACAAGGAAAACAAACCAAATATCAACATAAACTAACTAATCAAGGTCAAACAAGCTCAATACTTGAACTACTTCACTTAGATTTGTTTTATTCACATGGAGTAAAATCACTAAATAGAAATGTGTATTGTTTAGTAATAATAGATGATTACTCTAGGTTCACATGGAAAAAATTCTTAAAACATAAAGATGAAACATTTGAAATTTTTTATAATTTTAGTAAGCAAATAGAAAATGAAAAAGATTTTAAGTTAAAAAGAATAAAAAGTGATAATGGAGGTGAATTTAAAAATAAAAAATTTACAACAATGTGTCTAGAAAATGGATACCATCATGAATATTCATATCCTAGAACACCTCAACAAAATGGAATAGTAGAAAGAAAAAATAAAATTCTACAAGAAGACGCTAGATCAATGTTAAATGAATACAAACCTACCTAGCCATTTTTGGGGCAAGGCTATAAACATTGCTTTCTATGTACAAAATAGAATAACAATTAATAAAATACATAATAAAACATCCTATGAAAATTTTAATGATTAACTACCTACAATAAAATATTTAAGAGTATTTGTGTGTAAAGTATACATTTTAAATACTAAAAATCATCTAGGGAAATTCACATCAAAAATCAATGATGGAATCTTTCTTTGATATTCAACAACGAGTAGAGCTCATAGAATATACAATAAGAAAATATTATAAATTAAAGAAACAACTAATGTAACATTTGATGAAGAAGAACTCAATAATGATCAAACAAATGTTGATAGAATAAATAATAACCAAGAAGGTATATATGAAATCATACAAGAAGAAGAAGAACAAATCCAACATCAAGAAAACATAAGGACACTTAGAAAATCCAATCCTAGGGGTTCAAACTAGATCGATTATATGAAACATAAGTCAAATAGCATTAATATCAGAATTAGAACCAAAACCAATAGATGAGGCTTTACCAGATCCTGATTAGATAATAGCCATGCAAGAAGAACTAGTAGAATTCGAAAGAAATGAAGTATAAGATTTAGTACCCTCACCATCAAATAAATCAATCATAGATACTAAATGGGTATTTAGAAATAAATTAGATGACCAAGGAGAAATTATAAGGAATAAAGCTTGGTTAGTGGCGAAAGGATTTAGTCAAGTAGAAGGGTTAGATTATGACGAGACTTATGCCCCAGTAGCTAGGCTTGAATCCATTTGGATATTGCTAGCCTATGCGGCTTACAAAGGATTCAAGTTATACCAAATGGGTGTTAAGTCCGCATTCTTAAATGGAGTAATCAAAGAAGAAGTATATGTAAAACAACCCCTAGGTTTTGAAAATCTAGAATATCATCTATACAAATTGAAAAAGGCCTTGTATGGCCTAAAACAAGCCCCTAGAGCTTGGTATGAAAGATTATCATCATACTTAATTTCAAAAGGTTTTAGACAATGTCAAATTGACTCAATTGTGTTTGTAAAAACGTCAGAACTAGACATCTTTATAGTCCAAGTGTATGTCAATGACATAGTGTTTGGATCGACAAATTAAAAATTTTTAGAAAAATTTATAACCTTAATGGAACAAGAATTCGAAATGATCATGGTAGAAGAATTAAACTTCTTTTTAGGTTTACAAATAAAACAAACAAGAGATGGAAATTACATATATCAAAATAAATATGCAAATGAATTAATTAAAAAATTCAGAATGAAAAATTCAAAAAAAAATAAAAACACCCATGGCAATAAACATAATATTAGTTAATGATAAAGAAGAAAAGTCTGTATATCTAAAGAATTATAGAAGTGTCATAAGAAGTCTCTTATACCTGACTGCAAGTCGACCTGACATACTATTTATAGTTAGTATATGTGCAAAGTATCAAACTTGTGCCAAAGAATCACATCTAACACATGTTAAAAGGATCTTAAGATACATTAAAGGAACAATTAATGTAGAAATATGGTACCCAAGGACTAATAACTTTGAGTTAGTAGGATACTTTGACTCAGATTATACTGGGTGCAAGCTAGATAAAAAGAGTATAAGTGGAGGTTGTCAATTCTTAGGATCATGCCTAGTTAGCTAGTTTAGTAGAAAGCAATATTGTGTTGCTCTATCCACAACCGAGGCAGAATATATAGCATTAGGAGAATGTGTGGCACAATTGTTGTGGATGATGCACACACTAAAAGATTTTAAATTAGAATACAAAAATGTCAAAACATTAGTTGATAACATAAGTTCAATAAACTTGACAAAAAATTCAATCCATCACTCAGTCATAAAACACATTGATGTTAAACATCATTTTGTAAGAGACCATGTTGCCAAGGGGAGTATTGAACTCGACTATGTCGAGTCCAAGTCTAACCTTACTGACATATTCACTAAACCACTTCCAGAAGCCGAGTTTAGTGCACTTAAAAGACAACTAGGTTTGTGTTTGGTAGAATAGGGTTCCTTTTAAATTTCACATTCAAAAACCTATTTTGATATTTAAATATTATTGTTTCTTAAGGAAAATTAAAATTGAGCTAGCCAATGATTGAATCTAGAATTCATGATCCTATAGATCTAGGCAAGCCATCACATCTCACAAACACCTAGGACTATCTATTTATGCATTGAGCCACGAAGATGGATGTGAGATGCTAGGACTGCACCCAAACTCTAGATGTAGACTTAGTGCATCGACATAAATCAAAAGGGATTTAAAGCAAATTGGTCACTTTAGTGACTAACTCTCATCCAAAAGGGTTCATGCTTGGACAACTTTTACTGCATTTGCATTAGTACATTTTTGAAACATGTAAAATATGGGGAAGAAAACAATTTCAAGGGGGGAGTTTTAAACATTTTCAAAACATTTAGCTTTTGTTGAGGGGGAGAAAATAGTTTTCTAAGTTTATGGGGAGTTTCAAAATTTAAGGGAGATTTTGAAAAAGGTTAACTTTAAGCTATCAAAAGTCTACCGAGCCTTGAAATCAAATTTCAAATTTTTCAAGAACTTTAGAAGTTAAGCTTATTTACTTTAAAATATTACTTTAACAAGCTTAGAATATTCTGAAAATCTTGTTTGAAAAACTTATATCCTTTAAA
>JAKLTH010000027.1:0-66992 GCA_025175895.1 Wurfbainia villosa | reverse complement strand
TTATCATGTTGAATTAATCTTATTAATTCAATCATATTGAATTAATCTTATTAATTCAATTAAGCTTATGTTATCATATTGACTTAATCTTATTAAATCAATAAGGTAACATATTGAATTAATCTCATTAAATCAATTAGCTAAAATTCTCATTAAGCTTAAAGTCCAAAAACCATTTTGTACTTAAGCTTATTCCCAAATTATTCTAGTCAAACTAGAATACTCTAATTCCTCTAATTATCATGCTCTTTGTGTGTGACTTATAGGCTCTCATAACGCTGGCAAAGGACCTAAACTCTTTTAGATACACAAGCAATGAGCGCATCTAGCAATACATCATTGCTACCAAGTTACGAGATAAGTCAAGATCCGACTAACCTTTCCGTGACTACTATAATATATGACCGTGTCCTTCTATCCTTGATATCGATTGATCAATGAGGCATAGACCGTGGTCATCCTCGATCAATCTATGTGTTTCTGATCCCCGAGTAAACTAACTCAAACAAATGAGCTCAATATCTCATATTGACTCATTCGAGCATGGCCATGCGTTTAGTAGTTCTACTCAATCAAGGGGCCCACCGATATCACTCCCCATATGGAAGGGATAGATCCCATCTACATCACTCACATCCTCCGCATAATTTGTTATATACCCAAGAACGCTTTATGGTCCACCTACGGTGACGCTTTGACGATACCAAAGTACATAACTCCTTATGTAGGGAACCATAGTGACTTCAGGTCTAAGGACTATTCATACCAATAGTCACATGAGAAAGTTTATGACACTCATATAACGATCCATGAAACTTTCTCATGGTGGGTCAGTTCAGTATATATTCTCTAATATATACCCATGTGTCAACTTGATATCATATATCCATGACTTGTGAGATCAAGTCATCAATTGACCTACATGCTAGTCTTTATGTATTAATATTGCCCTTGCATATTAATACTTGACTAGGAACATTTAGGAAAGTGTTCTCTACAGCCTCTCATAATCAATTCTGCCAATTGATGTGCTGTAGATAAGAACCTACTTTTCTAGGGCATTATTATATTTAAATTAGCTGGCACAAGCAAGATGTAAATATAATAACCAATCCTTTGCCTTTATAGAATATGATACAAAATGTTCCCTATTCAACCATCACATGATTGGTTCTAGGGCTTTAACTAACAATCTCCCACTAGCACTAGTACCAATCACTATGATATCTAATACCTAGTGACCTAGTGTGACCATCATGCTTCCTCCGTACAAAGCCTTGGTCAATGGATCTGCGATGTTAGCTTCTCGGTACTCGTGATATCCTCACATCTCCTCTATCGATGATCTCTCGAATGAGATGGAAGTGCCGCAAGATGTGTTTGGTCCATGTGATCGAGGTTCCTTAGCTCGCGTAATAGCCCCATTGTTGTCACAATAGAGGTCTATTGGATCTGCAATGCTAGGAACTACGGCCAATATACTCGCTTCTTGTCAGTAGAATCAAGAATCGTGTCCGCTAACTCTTCCAGCTCACAGCTCCACCATTCAGGCAAAACACGTACCCCGATTGCGATCTATAGTCATCCTTGTCTGTTTGGAAGCTTGCATCATCAGAACCCTTTACACTAGCTCTCATTGCCTCCAAATATCGAAATATTCTTCGCTCTTCGTAAGTACTTTAAGAATATTTTGATCGCTATCCGCTGACTTTCACCGATCCGATGGTATCTACTCCATGCTCAAAGCATACGAGACGCCAGAAAGTACAAAGCATGGCGCATATGATAGACCCTATAGGCCGATGCATAAGGGATCTTATCCATGCGATCTCTCTCTCCTTAGAAGAGGGACATTGAGTCTTCGAAAGACTCACACCATGTGATAAAGGCGTAAACCCTTTCTTAGAATTTTGCATAGCAAAACGATCTAGCACTTTATCAATGTATGTACTCGACTTAGGCCAAGTAATCTTTAGATCTATCTCTATAGATCTTGATGCCTAGAATATAGGCAGCTTCACCTAAGTCCTTCATCGAGAAACAATTCCCTAACCACATCTTCACAGCATCGGAGTGAGGGAATATCATTTCCGATGAGAAGTATGTCATCTACATACAAGACAAGAAATACAACTGTGTTCTACTATTTCTCTTGTAGACACAAGGCTCATCTTCATTCTTGATGAAACCAAACTCTTGATTGCATCATCGAATCAAGATTCCAGAGAGGCTTGCTTTAGTCCATAAATGGACCTTTGCGCTTGCATACCTTTCAGATGCTTTGGATCTTCAAAACCCTCGGGTTGTGTCATGTACACATCCTCGAGTAGCTTTCCATTCGTAAAAGCGGTTTTGACATCCATCCGCCAGATCTCATAATCATGGTAGGTCGCAATAGCAAGTATGATCCGAATGGATTTAAGCATCGCAATCGGTGAAAAGGTTTCTTCATAGTCAATACCATGAATTTGTTTGAACTTTAGCCACCAATCTACCTTTATAGGTATGCTTATTACCATCCATGTCGCTTTACTTTAAAGACCCACTTACACCCAATGGGTTTTACCTTCGTGGATCAACCAAAGTCCATACTTGGTTAGTGTACATGGATTCCATTTCGATCTCATGGCCTCTAGCCATTTCTAACTGGGCTCATCATAGCTTCTTTATAGGATGTAGGCTCGCCAAGATCGATAAGCAATACATCACCATTGTCGATCAAGAGAAAAGAATATCTCTTGGGTTGACGACGGATCCTATTAGATCTACGAAGAGGTTGGTCTACTTGAACAGGTGTTTGCTCCACAACTCTTTGGGCAACAAATTCCTCATCCACAACACTTTGTGGTGCCTGTTCATTTTCCATCGAAGCCTTAGTGTTATCATCATCTTGAACTTCTTCAAGATGAATTTTACTCCCACTAGTATTTCTAGAAATAAATTCTCTTCTAGAAAGATAGCATTTCTGCAACAAACACCTTGCCAAGTGTGGGATTGTAAAAGTAATATCCCTTAGTTTCCTTGGGATATCCTACAAAATAACACTTATCCGATTTGGGTCCTAGTTTATCTCGAGACTTGACGCCTAACATAAGCTTCACAACCCCAAATCTTTATAAAAGACATTTTGGGACTCTTCCATCCATATCAGATATGGTGTGTCTTTTCTACGGCTTTTGATGGACGCGATTAAGTGAAAGCGGTATACTCTCTAGAGCTAAACCCCAAAAGGAAGTAGGTAGATCACCTGGCTCATCATCGATCGTACCATATCTAATAGAGTACGATTTCTCCTCTCGATACACCATTCCATTGTGGTGTTCCAGTGGAGTGAGTTGGGATATTATCCCACACTCACCAGTGATCACGAAACTTGACTAAGGTATTCACCACCTCGATCCGATCAAGTAGCTTAATACGCTACCAAGTTGGTTTTGTACTTCATTCTTGAATTCTTTGAACTTTTCAAAGGATTCGACTTATGTCTCATCAAATATAAGTAGCCAAATCTACTCATATCATCGCTGAAAGTAATAAAGTACTTATAGCCTCCTCGCTCGACATTGAAAGGGCCACATACATCGATGTATGAGTCCTAACAAATCCGCCGCTTCTCTCGCCATGTCCACTAAATGGAGTTTTAGTCATCTTCCTAAAGACAAGACTTCGCATACCTCATATGATTCAAAATCAAATGAGTCCAATAATCCATCTTTATGGAGTTGGGATATGCGTTTTTCATTTATGTGACCTAGGCGACAGTGCCAGAGATATGTCTGGTTCAAATCATTCGATTTGAACCGTTTGGTATTTACGTTATAAATTGGGTTATCTAAATCTAGAACATAGAGACCATTCATAAGTGGTGCATTACAATAGAACATTTCATTTAAATAAATGGAACAACATTTGTCCTTTATTATAAAAGAAAAGTTTTTCTTGTCTAAACAAGATACGTAAATTATGTTCTTTGTTAATGCGGTACATAGAAGCATCTAGTTCTAAGATAAGCCCAAGGCAAAGACAAAGAATATGTTCCTACAAACAATGAAGAACTCATGCCATTGCCTACTGTAGGTCCACTTCACCCTGCCATTATTCTACTATTTCTCGTCACATTAGTACAAATGTGAGATGCACATCCGTATCTAATACCCATGTAGAAGAAATAGATAGATTAACTTCTATAACGTGTATACGTGAAGTCCCACTTCTCTTGTTCTTTACTTCTCAAGGTAGACTCTTCCGCTCTCCTCACCAGAAGCCCCTTCCTTAGGTACTTTACCTTACCTTTGAAGTGGATGAATTGGCCTTGCCTTTGGCTTGGGTCTTACCCTTGCCTTTGCGCTTACCTTTGTCCTTCTTGACCATTAGTACATTACTAACTTTCTTCTTGAGATTTGGTTCAGCAGTTCTCAACATGCTGAGAATCTCAGGCAAAGGTTTATCAATTTCATTAATGTTATAATTCATGACGAATTGATTGTATGCTTGAACGATTGTAGGATAACATCGCCACAATTCTGGCCTGGAAAACCTAGTCTTTCAAGTTCTAACGCATCCAATCATTTTGAGCACGTGAGTTCCCAGTGTGTTCCTTCTTGCATCTTGCATGCAAAAGAGCCTTAGACACTTAAAACGCTGGCCTAGCTTGTCCTTGATATAGTTGTTTCAAATGCTCAACCATATCATAGGCATCCATGTTCTCATGTTGCTTCAAGCTCGAGTTCATGGTGGCAAGCATAAGGCATGACACATCTAGGCCATCTTGATGCTTCTTATAAGCATCCTTTTCAACGAGTGGCCGAGGGGCGTCAGGTAGCTTCTAGGACATATAGTTATGCTTGCTTGAGGATAATCCTCAAGTTCCTATACTACCAAGAAAATTTGTTCCATTGAGCTTGTCCTTCTCAGGATGAGGGTGTGTCGTGTTAGATGACATGGTGATCTACAACATTAAAATGCAAAGTTATGTATCATACCTAAATCATTTAATTAGGCCTTTAATTAAATGAGGCTCCCACTAAATTCTCATTGCTACTATTTAGCTATAAATTTATATGGGATAAAGATCCACATCATAATTCGTCTTGAGTTAGCTTTGGCTAATCGCCCAAGACGAGTAATTAGGTAGGCAATCTTTGCCAATTACATCTGATGTAACTCTTTAATAGCTTTGGTTAAGTTTTAGATTAGTTTAGTGTTTATTCCTAAACCACCTATGGCAGGAGGGGCCTTCTTGGATATCGGAGCAACGACCACTTCTAAGACAAAGCTGATGTTCGGAAATCACACAAAACTAATGTTAACACTTATGTTCAAAGCTAATATATGCCTCTACTTTCTTAACAAATTAAGAAAACACTTAATTAAGTCTTAACTAAGACTAAATGACATCACGATTGTCCACTCGCACTTCTCCAAGATAAAATGCATTAAAACCTAATAACAAATGATCGAGGAAGTAGTGAGTACCAACTTTGGTAGGCATATCGTTAGACTTATTAAGAAATAAACATGTATCATATACATATTAGCATACATCACATATAAGCTAAACTAATCATGCATCACATACAAGCTAAACTAACATGCATCACGGATATATTAAACTAACGTGTCATGGTTAGGCCCTTATTCTACAATCTTCTCAAGCCAATGAAAAGATTGATTGGTCAACCTAGGGATAGCATCTTCTCCTAAGTGCTTCCTTTTGGTTGTCTTGTGTGTTGACTTCCTCCTTGTAACCTCATCTTCCAATGGACCCTCCATCCTTGTTTTGTACATTACAAAAGGAGAAATACTCGAGTTACATTCGAGTCTAAAACTAATTTTACAACAAGAATATTAGGAGAAAGGCACGACACGCAGGCCGTATTAATAATTACAACACACAATCACAAACTTTTTGGGACTAGGGCATAACCATGCACCATGTCATTTTAACTTTTAAAAGATATTGGATATTTTATTATGTTTGAAAATTTGCTAATGCAATTATCAACTCATAATAAAATTTATCCTACTTCTATATCACATATAAAATAGAGAAAACCTATTTTTATACGATCTTTCGCAAGTGGCTCTGATACCACTGTAGGGAAATCTCGTATGAAAATAGGTTTTCTCTATTTTATATGTGATATAGAAGTAGGATAAATTTTATTATGAGTTGATAATTGCATTAGCAAATTTTCAAACATAATAAAATATCCAATGTCTTTTAAAAGTTAAAATGACTTGGTGCATGGTTATTTTATGATATTGTGTATGGTTATGTTAAATGCTCTGAATGCTTACGAACTAGGTTCTTTATGCATGCTAGATGTTATGAAGTTATGATGATATTGAAGTATTTATAAGTATATGTTTTGAAAAGAAAAGACTTTTATGATATTGTGTATGGTTATGTTAAATGCTCTGAATGCTTACGAACTAGGTTCTTTATGCATGCTAGATGTTATGAAGTTATGATGATATTGAAGTATTTATAAGTATATGTTTTGAAAAGAAAAGACTTTTATGATATTGTGTATGGTTATGTTAAATGCTCTGAATGCTTACGAACTAGGTTCTTTATGCATGCTAGATGTTGTTATGATGATATTGAAGTATTTATAAGTATATGTTTTGAAAAGAAAAGACTTTTATGATATTGTGTATGCTTATGTTAAATGCTCTGAATGCTTACGAACTAGGTTCTTTATGCATGCAAGATGTTATGAAGTTATGATGATATTGAAGTATTTATAAGTATATGTTTTGAAAAGAAAAGACTTTTATGATATTGTGTATGGTTATGTTAAATGCTCTGAACGCTTACGAACTAGGTTCTTTATGCATGCTAGATGTTATGAAGTTATGATGATATTGAAGTATTTATAAGTATATGTTTTGAAAAGAAAAGACTTTTATGATATTGTGTATGCTTATGTTAAATGCTCTGAATGCTTACGAACTAGGTTCTTTATGCATGCAAGATGTTATGAAGTTATGATGATATTGAAGTATTTATAAGTATATGTTTTGAAAAGAAAGAACTTTTATGATATTGTGTATGCTTATGTTAAATGCTCTGAATGCTTACGAACTAGGTTCTTTATGCATGCTAGATGTTATGAAGTTATGATGTTTAGAGTTAAGTCTAAGTATGTGGTGACTATGTACTTTATGCTAGTTTAGAATTTATGATGTGGTGAAGGTTATGGGTAAGGTTAAGAATACTTTGATTATGTTCCTTCCTGCATGATTAGGGTTTATGTTATTACAAATGTTTATGTTCAAGTTAACCAAATGCTTATGATTACGTCCTTTATGCATGTTTGGATTTTCCTGATGAATGGTTATGGTTACTTTGAAGAATGTTCGTACCTATGTACTTTATGTAGGATTAAGATGTATGTTGTTACGAAGGCTTAGGTTAGGAATGCTTAATGTTAAGTTTTAAAACGCTTATGAATACGTCTTTCATGCATGCTTAGTTTATGCGATAACGCTCATGTTCAAAGTATGTCGCTTAGATTAATTATGCTTAACTCGCTTATGAACAATTCTATGCCATGCTTAGTTCTTTTGTACTATTACGGATATGTTGTTGATTAGTGTATATGAAATTCTTAGGTCATTTCTATGCCAAGATGCTCATGTTCTAATAGTTTGATGAAATCGTGGCTTTGTGAGGCAAGGATCTTACTAAGCTATATGCTTATAGTTTATGTTGTCCATATATCTGCAGATAAAGGAAGTGACTAGAGGAAGTGGCGGAGGGCCATGTCGTGTGTGATAGTGGCATGGTGAAGACCTTCACTATCGCTTATATTTATATGCTCTAAGAACAATTTAAGACATTGCTTCCGCTTATAAGACTTGTGTTTAATGAGTATCCCTTTATTTAAGAGGTTCGATATGTTAGAACTCATGAACGAATCCTTTCGTTATGCATGTTATGAAATGAGATAAGATATGTGGTCATGCTAATGATGAATAAGATAGGTGATGCATGTGCCAAAGAAGGTTTCAGTTATGATAACCTGTTTAAGCATGTAGACTTTGAACGGATCCATATGTAGTATGCTAATAAAAAAAAATATATAGACTAAAGTAGCGCCGCCCTGAGAGCAGATAAGGGCGGGCGCTACAGGGGGAAATCTCGTATGCCAAATGGCATATGCGCAACGGAAAATAGAATCCCTTCCAAGTGATCCATGCGAAAGCAAACTCGTATAAAATAAATTTCTCTAAACCAAACCTATCTTATAGGAGACGATTACCTTTGTTGCGTGCCCTTGTTAATCCCGCTTTTCCTTTCGGTTTGTTGGATCTTTAGCACGTTCAAGTGTCCGTGCCTCTATACGTATCCACACGAGCACGCTCTTGTCTCACAAAAGGAAAACTAGAAGAGCTCTCCTTTACTTCTTGCTAGAGAAGTCCCTAAAGGAGAGGAAGAGAGGGAAAAGGAGAAAGGAAGAAGAAGACTCCTCTTCTTGCTAGCCTACACTCACAAACCCACACAACCAAAGCTTCCACCAAGCTTTCTCACCACTAACACAACCAAATCTTCCACCAACAACAAAAGCCAATCCTCTATTTTGGCCGGCCACTTAGGGTGTCTTTTATAGGGTTGGAAAAACCCTTTCACCTCCACACATTCAATGTAATCCATTGCATTGAGACATATCCTTGTTTGGCCGGCCACTTAAGGAGACAAAACCATTTTGTTTCCTTCCACCTTAACTAGCTTAGGTGGAAGCTTATGTGGCATGCTTATGTGGCATTCTTATGTGGCATTCATGCATGTTGAATTAATCTTATTAATTCAATTAAGCTTATGTTATCATATTGAATTAATCTTATTAATTCAATTAAGCTTATGTTATCATATTGAATTAATCTTATTAAATCAATAAGGTAACATATTGAATTAATCTCATTAAATCAATTAGCTAAAATTCTCATTAAGCTTAAAGTCCAAAACCATTTTGTACTTAAGCTTATTCCCAAATTATTCTAGTCAAACTAGAATACTCTAATTCCTCTAATTATCATGCTCTTTGTGTGACAGGCTCTCATAACGCGTTGAAGTGGATCTAAACTCTTTAGATACACAAGCAATGAGTGTATCTAGCAATACATCATTGCTACCCAAGTTCTGATAAGTCAAGATCCGACTAACCTTTGTGACTACTATAATATATGACCGTGTCCTTCTATCCTTGATATCGATTGATCAATGAGGCATAGACCGTGTCATCCTCGATCAATCTATGTGTTTCTTGATCCCTGAGTAAACTAACTCAAACAAATGAGCTCACGATCTCATATTGACTCATTCGAGCATGGCCATGCGTTTTAGTAGTTCTACTCAATCAAGGGGCCCACCGATATCACTCTCGTCATATGAGAGGGATAGATCCCATCTACATCACTCACATCCCTGCATAATTTGTTACATACCCGATGTCGCTTTATGGTCCACCATGTGACGTTGACGATACCAAAGTACATAACTCCTTATGTAGGAACCATAGTGACTTCAGGTCTAAGGACTATTCATACCAATAGTCACATGAGAAAGTTTATGACACTCATATAACGATCCATGAAACTTTCTCATGGTCATTTGTATATTCTCCAATATATACCCATGTGTCAACTTGATATCATATATCCATGACTTGTGAGATCAAGTCATCAATTGACCTACATGCTAGTCTTTATGTATTAATATTGCCCCATATTAATACTGACTAGAAACATTTAGGAAAGTGTTCTCTCTCCTCATAATCAATTCGCAATTGATGTGTAGATAAGAACCTACTTTTCTAGGGCATTATTATATTTAAATTAGCACAAGCAAGATGTAAATATAATAACCAATCCTTTGCCTTTATAGAATATGATAAAATGTTCCCTATTCAACCATCACATGATTGGTTCTAGGGCTTTAACTAACAATCTCCACTAGCACTAGTACCAATCACTATGATATCTAATACCTAGTGACCTAGTGACCATCATTGTAAAGCCTTGGTCAATGGATCTGATGTTATTTCACAAGATGCATATCCTCACATCTCCTCTATCGATGATCTCGAATGAGATGGAAGCGCCATGATGTGTTTGGTCCGATGTGATCGAGGTTCCTTAGCTCAAATAGCCCCATTGTTGTCAATAGAGGTCATTGGATCGCAATGCTAGGAACTACCCCAAGTTATGATGAACTTATGAGCCAAAATCCTTTTCGCATCGATCAATATACTAGTAGAATCAAGAATGTCTGTCAACTCTTCCGACACAGACCATTCTGCAAAACACGCACTCGATCACGATCTATAGTCATCCTTGTGCTTGGAAGCTTGCATCACGAACCCTTACGATTAGCTCTCATTGCCTCAAATATCAAAATATTCTTTCGTTCTTCGTAAGTACTTAAGTATATTTTTAGCTATCCGATTTTCACTGATCCGAGGGTATCTACTATGCTCATACGAGAGCATACACAAAGCGGCGCATATGATAGACCCTATAGCCGATGCATAAGGATCTTATCCATGCGATCTCTCTCCTCCTTAGAGGGACATTGAGTCTTGAAAGACTCACACCATGTGATAAAGCGAAACCCTTTCTTAGAATTTTGCATAGCAAAACGATCTAGCACTTTATCAATGTATGTCTATGACTTAGGCGTAATCTTCTAGATCTATCTCTATAGATCTTGATGCCTAGAATATAGGCACTACCTAAGTCCTTCATCGAGAACAATTCCCTAACCACATCTTCACAGATGGAGTGAGGGAATATCATTTATGAGAAGTATGTCATCTACATACAAGACAAGAAATACAATGGTTCCCACTATTTCTCTTGTAGACACAAGGCTCATCTTCATTCTTGATGAAACCAAACTCTTTGATTGCATCATCGAATCGAAGATTCCAGCTTCGAGAGGCTTGCTTTAGTCCATAAATGGACCTTTGCAGTTTGCATACCTTTCCAGGATGCTTTGGATCTTCAAAACCCTCAGGTTGTGTCATGTACACATCCTCGAGTAGCTTTCCATTCAGAAAAGCGGTTTTGACATCCATCTGCCAGATCTCATAATCATGGTAGGCTGCAATAGCAAGTATGATCCGAATGGATTTAAGCATTGTTAGTGCATATAAGATCCACATATCTCCACAATGGTATGATATTGTCCACTTTAGGCCCAAGCCCTCATGGTTTTGTTTTTGGGCTTTACCCAAAAGGCCTCATACCAATGGAGATATCTTTTTTCTTATAAGCACATGATCTTTTCCATGTCTTACCAATGTGGGACTTTGATTGTATTCCCCATACTCTCAACAATCCCCCCCTCAAACGAAGGACCACATTGGGCCCCCCCTCAAGCCTATCCCTCCTCGAAGGATTTTCTCTGCTTGATGTCCGATCTTCAACCCACCAGGACTTCCTGCCAGTTGTTCGGTCCCCCCGACCCAACTAGACTTCCTTCCTGATGTCTGGTTCTCTTGATCCGGACGTGGGAGCTCAACTTCCTTCGTTCGAGGTTCATGGTTTGACATGGACCATGGCTCTGATACCAATTGTTAGTGCTTATAAGCTCCACATATCTCCACAATGACATGATATTGTCCACTTTGGGCCTAAGCCCTCATGGTTTTATTTTTGGGCTTTACCCAAAAGGCCTCATACCAATGGAGATATCTTTTTTCTTATAAGCACATGATCTTTTCCATGTCTTACCAATGTGGGACTTTGATTGTATTCCCCATACTCTCAACAAGCATCGCAACTGGTGAAAAGGTTTCTTCATAGTCAATACCATGAATTTGTTTGAATCCTTTAGCCACCAATCTACCTTTATAGGTATGCTTATTACCATCCATGTCAGTCTTTACTTTAAAGACCCACTTACACCCAATGGGTTTTACCCCTTCAAGTGGATCAACCAAAGTCCATACTTGGTTAGTGTACATGGATTCCATTTCGAATCTCATGGCCTCTAGCCATTTCTCGGAATCTGGGCTCATCATAGCTTCTTTATAGGATGTAGGCTCGTCAAGATTGATAAGCAATACATCACCGTTGTCAGTCAAGAGAAAAGAATATCTCTCGGGTTGACGACGGATCCTATTAGATCTACGAAGAGGTTGGTCTACTTGAACAGGTGTTTGCTCCACAACTCTTTGGGCAACAAATTCCTCATCCACAACACTTTGTGGTGCCTGTTCATTTTCCATCGAAGCCTTAGTGTTATCATCATCTTGAACTTCTTCAAGATGAATTTTACTCCCACTAGTATTTCTAGAAATAAATTCTCTTTCTAGAAAGAAGATTTCGCAACAAACACCTTGCCAAGTGTGGGATTGTAAAAGTAATATCCCTTAGTTTCCTTGGGATATCCTACAAAATAACACTTATCCGATTTGGGTCCTAGTTTATCCGAGACTTGACGCCTAACGTAAGCTTCACAACCCCAAATCTTTATAAAAGACATTTTGGGACTCTTCCTCCATATCGTATATGGTGTCTTTTCTACGGCTTTTGATGGAACGCGATTGTGAAAGCTAGTCTCTAGAGCTAAACCCCAAAAGGAAGTAGATCTCAGCTCATCATTGATCGCATACCATCTAATAGAGTGATTTCTCCTCTCGATACACCATTCCATTATGGTGTTCCAGGAGTGAGTTGGGATATTATCCCACACTCCAGTGATCACGAAACTCACTAAGGTATTCACCACCTCGATCCGATCGAAGTAGCTTAACACGCTACCAAGTTGGTTTTGTACTTCATTCTTGAATTCTTTGAACTTTTCAAAGGATTGACTTATGTCTCATCAAATATAAGTAGCCAAATCTACTCATATCATCGCGAAAGTAATAAAGTACTTATAGCCTCCTCTGCCGACATTGAAAGGGCCACATACATCGGATGTATGAGTCCTAACAACCCGCTCTCTCGCCATGTCCACTAAATGGAGTTTTAGTCATCTTTCCTAAAAGACAAGACTATACCTCATGATTCAAAATCAAATGAGTCCAATAATCCATCTTTATGGAGTTGGGATATACGTTTTCATTATGACTAGCGCTGCGGGAGATATCCGTTCAAATCATTCGATTTGAACCGCTTTTATTTACGTTATAAATTGGGTTATCTAAATCTAGAACATAGAGACCATTCATAAGTGGTGCATTACAATAGAACATTTCATTTAAATAAATGGAACAACATTTGTCCTTTATTATAAAAGAAAAGTTTTTCTTGTCTAAACAAGATACGAAATTATGTTCTTTGTTAATGCGTACATAGAAGCACTCCTCTAGTTCTAAGATAAGCCCGCAAGTAAAGACAAAGAATATGTTCCTACACAAAGAAGAACTTTTGCCATTGCCTACTGTAGGTCCACTTCACCTTGCCATTATTCTACTATTTCTCACCCTCGCACATTAGTACAAATGTGAGATGCACATCCGTATCTAATACCCATGTAGAAGAAATAGATAGATTAACTTCTATAACGTGTATACCGAGGCGTAAGTCCCACTTCTCTTGTTCTTACTTCCTCAAGGTAGACTTCATAGCCCGCCTGGTCCAATCTCACCGCAATGGAAGCACCCTTCCTTAGGTACTTTACCTTTACCCTTTGAAGTGGATGAATTGGCCTTGCCTTTGGCTTGGTCTTACCCTTGCCTTTGCGCTACCTTTGTCCTTCTTGACCATTAGTACATTACTAACTTTCTTGAGATTTGGTTCAATAGCTTCTAACATGCCGAGAATCTCGTGCAAAGGTTTATCAATTTCATTCATGTTATAATTCATGACGAATTGATTGTATGCTTCCGCAACGATTGTAGGATAACATCGTTGCCAATTCTTGGCTCGTGGAAAACCTAGTCTTCAAGGTTCTCAACGCACTCAATCATTTTGAGTACGTGAGTTCCTACAGTGTGTTCCTTCTTGCATCTTGCATGCAAAAAGAGCCTTAGACACTTCAAAACGCCGTGCCTAGCTTGTCCTTGATATAGTTGTTTCAAATGCTCAACCATATCATAGGCATCCATGTTCTCATGTTGCTTCAAGCTCGAGTTCATGGTGGCAAGCATAAGGCATGACACATCTAATCGTCATCTTGATGCTTCTTATAAGCATCCTTTTCAAAGACGAGTGGCGTAGGCGGGTATTTCGTGGGTAGCTTTGCTCTAGGACATATAGTTTGCGTTCTTGCTTGAGGATAATCCTCAAGTTCCTATACTACTAAGATCAAGAAAATTTGCTCCATTGAGCTTGTCCTTCTCAAGGACAGACGCAAGTTGAGGGGTGTGTCGTGTTAGATGACATGGTGATCTACAACATTAAAATGCAAAGTTAAGTATCATACCTAAATCATTTAATTAGGCCTTTAATTAAATGAGGCTCCCACTAAATTCTCATAGCTACTATTTAGCTATAAATTTATATGGGATAAAGATCCACATCATAATTCGTCTTGAGTTAGCTTTGGCTAATCGCCCAAGACGTAGTATAATTAGGTAGGCAATCTTTTGCCAATTACATCTGATGTAACTCTTTAATAGCTTTGTTTAAGTTTTAGATTAGTTTAGTGTTTATTCCTAAACCAGCTTCGGTGTGGCGAGGCGAGAGGCCTTCTTGGATATCGAGCAACGACCACTTCTAAGACAAAGCCGATGTTGAAATCACACAAAACTAATGTTAACACTTATGTTCAAAGCTAATATATGCCTCTACTTTCTTAACCAATTAAGAAAACACTTAATTAAGTCTTAACCAAGACTAATAGCGGGACATCACGATTGTCCACTCGCACCCCTCCAAGATAAAATGCATTGCTTTGCTTTGGCAAACCCAATAACAAATGATCGAGGAAGTAGTGAGTACCAACTTTGGTAGGCATATCATTTAGACTTATTAAGAAATAAACATGTATCATATACATATTAGCATACATCACATATAAGCTAAACTAATCATGCATCACATACAAGCTAAACTAACATGCATCACATACATATTAAACTAACGTGTCATGGTTATGGCCCTTATTCTACAATCTTCTCAAGCCAATGAAAAGATTGATTGGTCAACCTAGGATAGCATCTTCTCCTAAGTGCTTCCTTTTGGTTGTCTTGTGTGTTGACTTCCTCCTTGTAACCTCATCTTCCAATGGACCCTCCATCCTTGTTTTGTACATTACAAAGGAGAAATACTCGAGTTACATTTAGTCTAAAACTAATTTTACAACAAGAATATTAGGAGAAAGGCACGACACGGCGTATTAAGAATTACAACACACAATCACAAACTTTTGGGACTAGGCCATAACCATGCACCATGTCATTTTAACTTTTAAAAGACATTGGATATTTTATTATGTTTGAAAATTTGCTAATGCAATTATCAACTCATAATAAAATTTATCCTACTTCTATATCACCTATAAAATAGAGAAACCTATTTTTATACGATCTTCGCAAGTGGCTCTGATACCACTTTGTAGGGAAATCTCGTATGCCAAATGGCATATCTTAACGGAAAATAGGATCCCTTCCAAGTGATCCATGCGAAAGCAAACTCGTATAAAATAAATTTCTCTAAACCAAACCTATCTTATAGGAGAGGATTACCTTTGTTGCGTGCCCTTGTTAATCCCGCTTTTCCTTTCAGTTTGTTGGATCTTTAGCACGTTCAAGTGTCCGTGCCTCTATACGTATCCACACGAGCACGCTCTTGTCTCACAAAAGGAAAACTAGAAGAGCTCTCCTTTACTTCTTGCTAGAGAAGTCCCTAAAGGAGAGGAAGAGAGGGAAAAAGAGAAAGGAAGAAGAAGACTCCTCTTCTTGCTAGCCTACACTCACAAACCCACACAACCAAAGCTTCCACCAAGCTTTCTCACCACTAACACAACCAAAGCTTCCACCAACAACAAAAGCCAATCCTCTATTTTGGTCGGCCACTTAGGGTGTCTTTTATAGGGTTGGAAAAACCCTTTCACCTCCACACATTCAATGCAATCCATTGCATTGAGACATATCCTTGTTTGGCCGGCCACTTAAGGAGACAAAACCATTTTGTTTCCTTCCACCTTAACTAGCTAAGGTGGATGCTTAGGTGGCATGCTTATGTGGCATGCTTATGTGGCATTCTTATGTGGTTGTAATGCCCGTGAAATTCTAGCAATTTTACGAGAATTTTTGGCTTTATGATGATGGGCTTTATGTAGGCCTTTTTGGAGAAATAAAAGAAAATAAGCCAAAAAGAGATGCAAAGCCTAGGAATTGAACCCCCCACCTCTAGAGATAGCCAAGCCTTATAGATGCACCCACTAACCATAAGCCCAATAGGATCATATCATTAGAGGAAAAGGGGAACCTATAGATAAATGGGAGGAGGGTAAATGAAGAGGCTTGACAAAGAGAAGAGAAACTTCTCTTCCTCCCCTTTATAAAGAAGAGAGAAGTTCCACTTGGCCACTTCTTCCTTCCTTCTTCCTCTTCTCTTCATTCTCACCGAAACCCAAGCTCTCTTCTTCTTCCTTTGGCCGAGAGCCCCTTGCAAGCTAGGAGAGAGCTAGGTGACCTCCTTTAGGTCATCTCCCCAAGCACAGCGAAGGATGTAAGATTTCCCTCACTGTGTATTCGTTTGTAGGTTAAATATCGTAAAGATGAAGTGTAGCCCTTGTAGGTTTCGGCCAATTAAGTTTTTGGGCTAAGATTCATGAAAATGATGCTAGGGAACTCCTATAGGTTGTATGCACACTCTAGGAATTTTTAGGGGAAAAAATTTCTAACTTGGTGCCCTTATGGGTTTCGGCCCCAAGGCTTTTTAGGGTTAGGGTTTTTATGGAAACTCCCCCTTATGAGGTTAGGCCATGATAAGGCTTTAGGAATGAATTCTAGGGGACTAAACCTAAGTTGAACCCATTACAAGTTTCGGCCAACTCATATAATTAGGGTTTGGGTTGCAAGAAAAATGTTTCTAATGACCCTAGGATAAGTTATAGTGCTCATGAATGAATATTAGGTGACAAGAACCCTAGTTGAACCCATTCCATGGTTCGGCCAACTCATCTATCTAGGGTTAGGGTTGCAAGAAAATGGTTCTAATGACACTAGAATAAGTTATAGGGCTCATGAATGAATATTAGGTGACAAGAACCCTAGTTGAGCCCCTTATAGGTTTTGGCCACCCTAGGTAACTAGGGTTAGGGTGGCATGAAAATATCCCTCATGATGCTAAGCTAGGTTATAATGCTTTATGAATGAATTTTAGGGGACAAAACCTAAGCTTGAGCCCCCTTACAAGTTTCGGCCAACCCATGGTTTTAGGGTTAGGGTTTCATGAAAACACCCCTATATGTAATTGTGCTATGTGTATAGTTTTTAATATAACATGAACTATGCTTGGGTGATGAATATGTTAGGATTCAATGCAACATGAAATTAGGCTATGTGATGAACATGTTTTACGATTTAATATGCCATGAATAGGCTTAGGAAATATGCTTCATGTTATGATGTAATGTGCCATGTAATATGCCGTGATGAACATGTCGTGTGAAGTAATATGCCATGTATATGCTTCGGGAATGTGTTTCAAGTTTATGGAGTATTGTGCCATGAAATATACCTAGGTGAAGAACATGTTTTGTGATTTAATATGTCATGAATATGCTTAGGAAATATGCTTCATGTTTACGATGCAATGTGTCATGAAACATGCTTATGTGATGAACACGTTTATGCTTTAGGACCCCTTTAGGGTACTCTTATGATTATGAATGCATGTGCCCTTATAAAATGACTAAGATGGAGATGCTTCCCTTTCAAGTAGGGATCAAGAGCTCTCCTTATGATAAGATAAGATGGAGAATGCTTCCCTTTCAAGTAGGGATCAAGAGCTCTCCTTATGATAAGATAAGATGGAGATGCTTCCCTTTCAAGTAGGGATCAAGAGCTCTCCTTATGTCAAGATAAGATCAAGATGCTTCCCTTCTTATGATGGGGATCAAGAGCATTCTTTATATTATGTCCAGAAAAGAAAAGAATTAAGTATTTTACTTTGCAAGAGGTTAAGTACCCGACCCGTCAGGTGGTCGTTAATAAAAACCATAGGGACACAAGAACACTTAAGAGGTCTTGCCCTGGTAAGACGTAAGAGGTCTTGCTCTAATAGGACTAGTGGCTCGCTACCCTAGCCTATTAGGGAACGCGCATTATGTGGTACTTAACCTGGGGCCCCCCAAACAAGTTATGATGATATTGAAGTATTTATAAGTATATGTTTTGAAAAGAAAAGACTTTTATGATATTGTGTATGGTTATGTTAAATGCTCTGAATGCTTACGAACTAGGTTCTTTATGCATGCTAGATGTTATGAAGTTATGATGATATTGAAGTATTTATAAGTATATGTTTTGAAAAGAAAAGACTTTTATGATATTGTGTATGCTTATGTTAAATGCCCTGAATGCTTATGAACTAGGTTCTTTATGCATGCTAGATGTTATGAAGTTATGATGATATTGAAGTATTTATAAGTATATGTTTTGAAAAGAAAAGACTTTTATGATATTGTGTATGGTTATGTTAAATGCTCTGAATGCTTACGAACTAGGTTCTTTATGCATGCTAGATGTTATGAAGTTATGATGATATTGAAGTATTTATAAGTATATGTTTTGAAAAGAAAAGACTTTTATGATATTGTGTATGCTTATGTTAAATGCTCTGAATGCTTACGAACTAGGTTCTTTATGCATGCTAGATGTTATGAAGTTATGATGATATTGAAGTATTTATAAGTATATGTTTTGAAAAGAAAGGACTTTTATGATATTGTGTATGCTTATGTTAAATGCTCAAGATGCTTACGAACTAGGTTCTTTATGCATGCTAGATGTTATGAAGTTATGATGATATTGAAGTATTTATAAGTATATGTTTTGAAAAGAAAGGACTTTTATGATATTGTGTATGCTTATGTTAAATGCTCTGAATGCTTACGAACTAGGTTCTTTATGCATGCTAGATGTTATGAAGTTATGATGTTTAGAGTTAAGTCTAAGTATGTGGTGACTATGTACTTTATGCTAGTTTAGAATTTATGATGTGGTGAAGGTTATGGGTAAGGTTAAGAATACTTGCGATTATGTTCCTTCTGCATGATTAGGGTTTATGTTATTACAAATGTTTATGTTCAAGTTAACCAAATGCTTATGATTACGTCCTTTATGCATGTTTGGATTTTCCTGATGAATGGTTATGTTTACTTTGAAGAATGTTTGTACCTATGTACTTTATGTAGGATTAAGATGTATGTTGTTACGAAGGCTTAGGTTAGGAATGCTTAATGTTAAGTTTTAAAACGCTTATGAATACGTCTTTCATGCATGCTTAGTTTATGGATTTATAACGCTCATGTTCAAAGTATTCACTGCTTAGATTAATTATGCTTAACTGCTTATGAACAATTCTATGCCATGCTTAGTTCTTTTGTACTATTACTGGATATGTTGTTGATTAGTGTTGCTATGAAATGCTTAGGTCATTTCTATGCAAAGATGCTCATGTTCTAATAGTTTGATGAAATCGTGGCTTTTGTGAGTAGGCAAGGATCTTACTAAGCTATATGCTTATAGTTTATGTTGTCCATATCTCGCAGATAAAGGAAACATGCACTAGAGGAAGTGGCAGGAGGGGCCATGTGCGTGTGTGATAGTGGCATGGTGGAAGAAGACCCTTCACTATCTGCTTATATTTATATTCTCTAAGAACAATTTAAGACATTGCTTCCGCTTATAAGACTTGTGTTTAATGAGTATCCCTTTATTTAAGAGGTTCGATATGTTAGAACTCATGAACGAATCCATTCGTTATGCATGTTATGAAATGAGATAAGATACGTGGTCATGCTAATGATGAATAAGATAGGTGATGCATGTGCCAAAGAAGGTTTGATTATGATAACTGTTTAAGCATGTAGACTTTGAACGGATCCATATGTAGTATGCTAATAAAAAATATATAGACTAAAGTAGCTATGTGGTATCAGAGCGGGTTCACCTTTCCACTATCACACATCAAGCCTCCATCCTGCTATTTCCAAGTAAGTAACTTTATGCATACTTGAGTTCTTTTATAATAAAGAATGACTCCTATCTAGATAGAAATAATACCTCATCATGTTTTAGTAGATTGGAATCACACTTGTGATCTAGATAGAAATAATACCTTATCATGTTTAGTAGATTGGAATCACACTTGTGATCTAGATAGAAATAATACCTTATCATGTCTTAGTAGATTGGAATCACACTTGTGATCTCGATAGAAATAATACCTTATCATGTTTAGTAGATTGGAATCACACTTGTGATGTAGATAGAAATAATACCTCATCATGTTTATGATATGAGATACCACTTGGAATCACACTTGGAATCACACATGTTTATAAAACCCTATTGAGACTCAAATATTAAGGATACCATACCTTGTTTATGATATGAGATATTAGATGCACATATATGAGTAGAAATTATAATAACACCTTAATTAATTATTCATTTATCACTTATGAATAGGACGGCCAAGAAGCAATGTCAATGAGGAAGTTGAGGATGAGGGCCATAGCTGAATACTTAGATGAAGATAATAGCGCAGCAGGATGTCCAAGATGAGCCTCCAGCCTTCACCAGATGCAGATGGATAGAAGGTCCTCAAGATAAGCTCAAGGGAGACCGAAGCCCCGCCTGGGACAAATGCTGGTGTTCTCCCTCACCAGTAGAGAAGATGTAGCGTGAAGTGATGTTGTCACAGTCAGATTATTTCAGCAAATCATGCCATCATTGACAAGGGCAACCTATTGTTTCATCGCTACGCCTTTCAAAGAAAGATAGATAGCTTTGACTGTCTGACTTTTAACGACCATAATCCTAGGGAGAGTGATGCCACCCATATCGCCATTTGCACTGCCTCAGAGCTATGACGATAGTCCTAGATATGTGGGACTATGATGTTATATTGGGCATGGACTTGCAGGCTAACCTGAGAGTGAGTGGTAAATTCCTTGAATCCGACCCAGAGTTTCATCTAATTTATCGGGAGTCAAGAAAGGAACAAAGAAGTTTTATCGGCACAAAGGCCCAAAATGTTAGAAAATGGATGCACCGGATTTCTACATGTGGTGGATACCATATCGCCAAGAACCGTAAAAATGAAGAAGATGTCGAGTGGTATGTGACCATCCGGGTGTTTCGATGACCTAAGGAAGACAGATAGGAATAAATTGAGATGATCCCGATTCCGGTCACTAGATCCGAAGCGCACCAATCGAGTTGAACAGAAAAACAACTACGGGAGTTACTTGCCAGGATTTATCCGTCCGTCCTACTCACCCATGGGGAGCTCCAGTGTTGTTCATAAAGAAAGAGATGGGTCTATGATGTAATAGAGTATAGACCGAACAAATCATCAAGAATAGGTACCCCCTTCGATGATCATGATTGATTCGACCAAGAAGGGAGCTACATCTTTTCAAAGATCGATCTCAGGCTATCATCAAGTAAAAGTAAAGCGACGATATTCAAGACGTTCCAGAGACGGACATTATGAGTTTGTAGTTATGCCCTTTGCGTAACCAATGCTCTGCGATGTTCATGGACTTGATGAATCGAGTATTCTCGCTTTCCTCGACAAATTTGTGATCGTCTTCATCGACGATATTCTTATCTACTCGAGAGACCGAAGAGCATGCAACACCAAGACAGATATGATGTTCTTGAAAGAGACTATATGCCAAGTTCTCCAAATGTGAGTTCGCTCAATCAAGTGTCATTCTTGGGTCATGTCATCTCTAAAGATGGAATCATGGTGGACCCAATGAAGATTGAAGAATCGAATAGGCCAAGGAATGCAGTAGCGAGGTTTCTGAAAGCACAGCGACTGAGAAGTTTGTAGAGGACTTTCTAGAATTGTCTATGACACTCACCCGAAAGGATACAAATACAAATGGATCGAGGTGTGAGAGGAGTTTTACTGAATCAAGGAGAACAGCGCTCCCATTCGACTCTCCAAGATAATGGAAGCTTCGATATGTATAGTGACGCTTCAAAGCCGAGTGTACTTATGCAAATGGCAAGGTCATCGCATCGCTTACTCAAAGAGCACGAAAAAATTATTATCCCGCCATGACTTAGCTGGAAGTGCATTCGCTCTAAAAATATGGAGACACTACTTATACGGAGTGCAGATTTATATGTACCACAGAGTCCGAGATATTTCTTTACTAAAAGACCTAAACATGAGACAACGATGGCTTGAGCTAGTCAAAGATTATGATTGTGAGATATTCTATCTAAAAGGCCAACAAGGTGGTGCGGAGTGAAGCTTTGATGTCCTTATCTAGATGCTATCCCTCAAAAGGGAAGTAATGAATTAGATAGGTTTACGGACAACTTTCCACCATACGATATAGTTCACGCGATATAAAGGGAAAGCAAGATGGTGAGCGGATAAACAAGGAGCAAAAGGAAGGGATAATGGTGGATGATCAGGCGGATATTATTGCATCGCTATGCATTGACGATCCGGAACTAAGAAAGGACTACGAGGAATCATGGAACACCTTATACCATGCATCCTGGATCTAAAAAATGTATCAGATGGACTTAAGGGATAAATTTTGGTGGTGCGGCATGAAAAGGATGTGGCTCATCGATGTCGACTTTGTCGACTAAAGGTGAAGGACACCGTAAGGGGATCGGGACCAATCAGATTCCAGAGTGGAAATGGGAAGAAATTTCCATGGATTTCATCTCGGATAGACAACAAATGGTTACGATGCTATATGGGTAATCATATGTTGACAAAGTCCGCAATAATATTTCTATGAATCAAGATGATTCCTAATTATAGCCTAGCTCAATTATATGTCAAGGAAATTATCAAATTACATGGAGTAAGGCTACTAGATGGCTCTTACTCCTATCGGAATGTGTCCACTAAGGCTCTGGCAGTTTTGCTCTTCATGGAGTCAGACCAGGAAAATGAACAGTCTTTGGAAGACTTTAAGGAGCGGTGAACGTGATATTTGTGCGGACTGGCTAATTTATGGTGCAGCTGGACTATGAAGCACAGGAGAAGATCGTGCTCTCCTATCTGAGAATGCGAGGTGGTGAAAGGAGGGAAATGGGTCTTCAGGCGGATATTATTGACAATACCACTTACTATTATCCGTGAGAATCGAACACTGAGTGACTAAAAGAGCTATGCGGACGAGCTACCGGCAGAATAAGTCGACGTATTCTTAAAGTGACCTATGAAGGGAGTGATAAGATATTCCGTGGGACCCTAGGAAGGGTAAAGTGGACCACGCGTGGGTCGTATATCAACGGGCAGAGTGGGCTGAGATGTCTATACATGCCATCAAGAGATGTCGAGCACAACGTGTCTCATGCTCAAGAAATGCCTTATCCAGATACTAGACTGATGAGCCACAAATTGAACAAAGAGGAAGAGTGAAGGAAAGCGCCCATTGGAGGTCGAGAGATACTATGAGGAGGAACAGAGGTGAAGAGTAAAGTGTGGAATCAAACTTTTACAAGGTTTATGGGAAGCACCAAGATTTTAGGGCTTTATGTGAAGAAATTAGAGTAAGAGACTAAATAAGCTCAAGAGATGGACTTGTAACGCCTAGAGTGGCGCTCTAATTTATATATTACTTTGCTATATATTTTTATTTTTTAAAATACTAATATGGATCCAAAGTCTACATAAGATGCAAAGTTACTTGAAACCTTCTTTGCATCACCTATCTTATTCATCATGCATGCCACATGACCATTCAATATTCTATATCATAAGAAAAGGATTAGTCATGAGTTCTAACAACCTCTTAAATAAAGGGATACTCATTAAACACAAGTCTTCTTCTTTCTTTATAAATATAAGCATAGTGAAGGTCTATTTGCACTGCTTCCTTACTCCACTTCATCCTCACGCCAGATAGCTCCACCATTCCTCTAGTGCTATATGGACAACATAAACTATAAGCATATAGCTTAGTAAGATCCTTGCCTACTCACAAAAGCCACGATTTCATCAAACTATTAGAACATGAGCATGCTGGCATAGAAATTGTTGGGGGATCGGTTGGCCGGCTAGAGGGGGGTGAATAGCCCTTGTTCGTTGGATGTCGTATTTTGCTCGTCCTCGTGTGCTCGTCTACAATTGTCGTTAATATACGCAGCGGAATAACAATAGAAATAACAATAATACTAACAACAATACATGCACACCAAATACGCAAGCATATACGTGGTTCGGAACCGAATGGTTCCTACTCCACGGGCGAGCTCCTCGAGCTCTAGAGATGCACACGGCAATACTCAAACTCCTTATCGACTACACGTCGGAGGTGGAGAAACCTCTCACAAGCAATTACAACAGTAATATACAAATACAAACAAGAATACAAATACAATACAAAAGAAACACTTTTCACCGATTGCTTTTGATCACTTGTTTGTTGCTTGCTTTGTTTGGCTCTTGAAGGACTGGAATGCAGCAGCAATTCCCCTCGAATAGCTCCACAAAAACCATAACGAAATCCTCCAACTCGTGCTCCTTTATAACTGCATCAAGCTATGATCGCGATCCCATCGGTCGTGACCATCGATCGATCTCGAGTTTGTCTCAACAGCGGCATCAAGATCCGTTCAAGGCCAGGATCGGACACCATCGACCGATCGATGGCACCCATCGGCCGATCGATGCGATATCGACTGCGGCGACTCATCGACGCGATTCGTCATCGGCATCGGTGTCTCAATCGACCGCCGTATCGCATGTTCGATCTACGATTGATCGAACGTCGAACCTATGCGGGCCGATCGAACCTACCTCGATGGCTATGCCGATCGGCTAAAACCTCAAACATTACCATGTTTGAGCCTCGACATTCGGCCTTAGCCACTTGGCCAAGTCCACACGGAGTTCCCACCGGGCTCTCTTCCTCGGCCTCGCCCTCGGATGCCAAGCGCGACGTTCGCAACGACATCCTTCGTCTCATGCCCTAGAAGTATGCTTCCTTTGGGCTCACTCCCTTCGCTCCCGTGTCCGTGTCCTCTGATGCATAAGATGCGCATGCTATGCCATCCTTCACCGACTCAAGGACCCCGAGCCTAGTGAACTTACCAAGTCCTCAAGACTTCCCAAATGCACCAAGACGGCCGCAATGCATTTCTCACCAAGCACCGAAGAGCCTCAATGCTTTGGACTTTCCCATGCCAAGCCCTTTGACTTTCATGACCACACCAAGCTCCATGCTTGATTTTCCATGCCAACCAACCCCATGCTTGGACTTTCCCACACAAGCTCCACTTTCCATGAGTTTTTGTTTATCATCAAAATACCATTGAGTCTACACTCGATCTTGCCAACAATCTTCCCAACAATCTCCCCCATTTTGATGATTGACAAAACTACCATCTCAAGTCTACCAATTCTCCCATATTGGCAATTCTCATATCCCAATGAGAATTCCAACGAACCCTAATTGGTAACTTGGTAACTTCTCCCCCTTTTTGACATTACATCAAAAGGTCCTCCTAAGGGTATGAATGTCTCATATCCCAATGAGATCTTACAATCTCTCCTTGGAGGAACACATGCCTACAATCTTCCAAGTGATCCCATATCACTTAAAGAGAGGCACCCCAATTTCCTCCCATGAGGAAATACAAATCCATCCTCCCATGATGGATTCTCCCCTAGAGGCTTGCTCCTTGACCATTGCACCAACAATGTCCTTGGAGAGTCCCTAAGCCAACATTTACCAATCAAAATTAAGGCAAAGTTCAACAATGAACTTTCTTCCACCTTAAAATTGATACTCACCTCAACCCAACTCCTAATCCATATCCAATGGATTTCCACCCTCTCTAATGCTATCCCAAGCATATCCTAGGGTTAGGAGTGGTTAGGGGACCTTAACCTAGCTGAACATGGGCCTAATTATCAAGATTTACTCCGAATCAATGCATCGACTCGATAATAACGATCATTGGGCTTATCACGATCGTCATTGGCGATCGATAACTAATTTTTCATTTGAAATGAATTTCCGAAATCCATAAGTAAATATACATACATAGATAAATCTTGAAATTTGGTATGCATAATACTTATTACAATCATTATGGGTGAAAATTATTGGAAAATTATTTTACCCATTAAATTAGGAGATTGATACAAAGTTCAAAAGTTTAGAAAAGCTTCAATAAAGAGCCCTCTTTGTATCATCCCATTCAATGGTGATAGCTATCACAAGATAGTCTTCACCAAGGTTTTGCAAAATGTTTTCAAAATGTTTTCAAAACCTTTAATTTCATTTTCCTAAACATCTCACTAATATCTAGATTTGTAAAACACATTCAAGGCAATTAACATAGTGAGATGTGGGTTTTTTTCTTCTTGGTCTCATGCATATATCTAGGCAATATTTATTTGATTCCCATCAAATTGTGCCATAGTCCTTGAATTCATTTTATTATGCATGATGATTATGGCATAGATATGATTTAGATAAAAACATATGCCAATATCATGATGTCATGGCATGTAAATGAAACTTAAGCATACATGACATCTAAAAATAACATTAAACATGATCATGACATTTTTATAAATAAAAATGAGAATGATGTCATGACATGGCAAGGCAAATAAAGCATGGCAAGAAAAATATACTAAGGTCTAGAATACCTAAGTGTTAAAATCAATTTGCCATTTCTAAGGATTAAACCAATTTTGCCTTAATGGCATTCATTTCCCTAGTGTGCCAAAAACCCAAAATGGCACACCAACACCTATAAGACCTAATTGTGCCAATTTAAATCATTTTAAACTTCTCAAGCATATTGGCACACCCTAATGTGTCAACTCTACTATGGTTAGGTTAACTACCCATCCACCTAGGGTTGACACACCCTAACCCATTTAGCGTGAATCGATCACGCTTTTAGGAACCCAATACCTATTGGAGCTCCTTGGGTTAACAAGGTATTCCCTAGGAATAACTTCCCTAGATACCTTCCTAATGACCCTTTTAGGCTTTGAAGCCTTAGTCAAATGGGTCTTACTTGGGTCAACTCTAGAGGTGACTCCTCCATTGACCTTCTTAGTGGCTTTCTTGGTTTTTCTTAAGTCCTTGGCCACTAAACACATACCATGGCTAGACTTAGGGATAACTTCCCTATTAGCCTTGGTTTGTCTAGACCTAGAAATAGTTCCATAATCAAATGGAACATTATGGTAGGACATAGGTTTGTGACCCAAACCCTTCTTGCCCTTAGACATTTCTTGTTTTCTAGGTTCTTGACTTTTTGTACATTAGGCCCTTTAACTTGAATTTGATATTAATTGCTAGGGTCTTCTCCAATTTTTCAAGCCTTGACCTTAAGGCTTGGTTTTCTAACTCCAACTTCCTCAATTTTGAATTTTCATTAGATTTAGGGAAATATTTTTCCTTCTTAGGCATGTGCCTAGATTTCTTGGGATTAATACCCAAGTTTTCTTCAACTCTCCTAATTGACTCTTTAGGTAAAATTGATCTAGAATTGTGAGTCCTAGGTTTGTTCTTAGAGAAACTAACATGCTTAGCACTTAAACAAACATGTTTATTCCTACTAGCATGCTTTTCATTAATCATAGCAAGAGAGCTAAAATAATTCCTTTTGGCATGCTTTTTGACTTTAGGAATTAAAGGTGCATTAAATAAATGTACCTTAGGGTTAGCTTTAGGAGCTCCCCCTACATGAGTTGCACCTTCTTGCCCTTTCTTCCTCCCCCTAGGGCATTGGCTTCGGTAGTGTCCATTTTGATTGCATTTGAAGCACACAATGTGCTCTTTGCTTCTAGTTGAGGGAACACCGGCATCCTTTGACTTTGGGTTGACTTTTGGTGTCGATGCCTTCTTCTTAGCCAATTTAGGGCATTTTCTTTTGTAATGCCCTTTCTCCCTACACTCAAAGCATATTATGTGATTTTTATTCAAAATGATAACACTTGAGTTACCTAGGGAGGTGGTGGAGGCCTCTTCTTGATCTTCACTTCTCCCGGATGTAGATGCTTCTTGTTCTTGCTCCGGGATGAAAGATTGCCTTTCCTCCCCCTCAAAGCTAGAGGTGGAGGTCTCCACCAAGTCATCAACATCTTCAAATGTTGTGGGTGCTTTTTCCTCTACTTGTGCCGATTGGGAATTTTCTTGGAATTTCATTACCTTATTCCATAATTCCCTTGCATCCCTATAATCACCCAATCTAGACCAAATAGAGTTAGGTAATAAATCACTAAGTAATTTTATTACCTCAAGATTTGTCTTGAAGTCCTTAATTTGGTCTTGGGTCCACCTTGACTTCTCAATTTGCTTGTTGTTTTTATCCCTAGGCATCTCAAAACCATTTTCTACAATAATCATATAATCAAAATTGGTTTCGAGATATACCTCCATCCGTTTCCTCCACCAAGAAAAATCTCCATCGAATTTTGGTGGATGGATGAAGCCGGCCATTTGTAGTGCTCTCGCGGCGGTTAGTCCTTGAAGAGCGACCTCGGCTCTGATACCACTTGTTGGGGGATCGGTTAGCCGGCTAGAGGGGGGTGAATAGCCCTTGTTCGTTGGATGTCGTATTTTGCTCGTCCTCGTGTGCTCGTCTACAATTGTCGTTAATATACGCAGCGGAATAACAATAGAAATAACAATAATACTAACAACAATACAAGCACACCAAATACGCAAGCATATACGTGGTTCGGAACCGAATGGTTCCTACTCCACGGGCGAGCTCCTCGAGCTCTAGAGATGCACACGGCAATACTCAAACTCCTTATCGACTACACGTCGGAGGTGGAGAAACCTCTCACAAGCAATTACAACAGTAATATACAAATACAAACAAGAATACAAATACAATACAAAAGAAACACTTTTCACCGATTGCTTTTGATCACTTGTTTGTTGCTTGCTTTGTTTGGCTCTTGAAGGACTGGAATGCAGCAGCAATTCCCCTCCAATAGCTCCACAAAAACCATGGCGAAATCCTCCAACTCGTGCTCCTTTTATAACCTGCATCAAGCTGTTTTCGCGCCCATCAGTCGACTGATCGTGACCATCAGTCGACTGATCCTGTAGCCGTTGTCTCACAACGGCAAGATCCACGTTGGCAAGTTTCCAACGGATCACTCATCACGATCGTGATGGCACCCATCGACCGATCGACCATCCATCGGCGAACTCGACTCCATTCCCGTGCCTGCGGTGTCATCACCGACCGCCGTCTTAGCGGTCGGTGATCATCCATCGATCACCCTCCCTCGGCGGTCCGATCGACCGATCTCTGTTCAACGAACACTGGTCGAACCTATTCGACCTAGAGCAGTCGACTGGCACCTATGCCAGTCGACTGATGTCGGCTAAAACCTCAAACATTACCATGTTTGAGCCTCCGACATTCAGTCTTAGCCACTTGGCCAAGTCCACACGGAGTTCCCCACCGAAGCTCTCTTCCCTCGGCCTACGTCCCTCGGATGCGCCAAGCGCACGGCCGCGCCATCCTTGGCGTCTCATGCGCTAGATGTATGCTTCATTTGGGCTCACTCCCTTCGCTCCCCGTCCGGCGGTCCCTCGGATGCACCAAGCGCACGGCTTCGCAATGCCATCCTTCACCGACTCAAGGACCCCGAGCCTAGTGAACTTACCAAGTCCTCAAGACTTCCCAAATGCACCAAGCGCACGGCTTCGCAATGCATTTCTCACCAAGCACCGAGCGCACGGCTCCGCAATGCTTTGGATTTCCCATGCCAAGCACCGAGCGCACGGCTCCGCAATGCTTTGGACTTCCCATGCCAACCCCATGTTGGACTTTCCCACACCAAGCTCCATGCTAGGATTTTCCATGCCAAGCACCAAGCGCACGGCTTCGCAATGCTTTGGACTTTCCCACACCAAGCTCCATGCCATGAGTTTTGTTTATCATCAAAATACCATCGGGAGTCTACCTGGGACGATTGCACCAACAATCTTCCAACAGAAATGACCTAAGCATTTCATAGCAACACTAATCAACAACATATCCAGGTAATAGTACAAAAAGAACTAAGCATGGCATAGAATTGTTCATAAGCAGGTTAAGCATAATTAATCTAAGCAGGGCATACTTTGAACATGAGCGTTATAACTGCATAAAATAAGCATGCATGAAAGACGTATTCATAAGCGTTTTAAAACTTAACATTAAGCATTCCTAACCTAAGCCTTCGTAACAACATACATCTTAATCCTACATAAAGTACATAGGTACGAACATTCTTCAAAGTAACCATAACCATTCATCAGGAAAATCCAAACATGCATAAAGGACGTAATCATAAGCATTTGGTTAACTTGAACATAAACATTTGTAATAACATAAACCCTAATCATGCAGAAGGAACATAATCGCAAGTATTCTTAACCTTACCCATAACCTTCACCACATCTTAAATTCTAAACTAGCATAAAGTACATAGTCACCACATACTTAGACTTAACTCTAAACATCATAACTTCATAACATCTAGCATGCATAAAGAACCTAGTTCGTAAGCATTCAGAGCATTTAACATAAGCATACACAATATCATAAAAGTCCTTTCTTTTCAAAACATATACTTATAAATACTTCAATATCATCATAACTTCATAACATCTAGCATGCATAAAGAACCTAGTTCGTAAGCATTCAGAGCATTTAACATAAGCATACACAATATCATAAAAGTCCTTTCTTTTCAAAACATATACTTATAAATACTTCAATATCATCATAACTTCATAACATCTAGCATGCATAAAGAACCTAGTTCGTAAGCATTCAGAGCATTTAACATAAGCTTACACAATATCATAAAAGTCTTTTCTTTTCAAAACATATACTTATAAATACTTCAATATCATCATAACTTCATAACATCTAGCATGCATAAAGAACCTAGTTCGTAAGCATTCAGAGCATTTAACATAACCATACACAATATCATAAAAGTCTTTTCTTTTCAAAACATATACTTATAAATACTTCAATATCATCATAACTTCATAACATATAGCATGCATAAAGAACCTAGTTCGTAAGCATTCAGAGCATTTAACATAACCATACACAATATCATAAAAGTCTTTTCTTTTCAAAACATATACTTATAAATACTTCAATATCATCATAACTTCATAACATCTAGCATGCATAAAGAACCTAGTTCGTAAGCATTGAGCATTTAACATAACCATACACAATATCATAAAAGTCTTTTCTTTTCAAAACATATACTTATAAATACTTCAATATCATCATAACTTGTTTGGGGGGCCCCAGGTTAAGTACCACATAATGCGCGTTCCCTAATAGGCTGGGGTAGCGAGCCACCAGTCCTATTAGAGCAAGACCTCTTACGTCTTACCAGGGCAAGACCTCTTACGTCTTCTTGTGTCCCTATGGATTTGATTAACGACCACCTGACGGGTCGGGTACTTAACCTCTTGCAAAGTAAAATACTTAATTCTTTTCTTTTCTGGACATAATATAAAGAATGCTCTTGATCCCCATCATAAGAAGGGAAGCATCTTGATCTTATCTTGACATAAGGAGAGCTCTTGATCCCTACTTGAAAGGGAAGCATCTCCATCTTATCTTATCATAAGGAGAGCTCTTGATCCCTACTTGAAAGGGAAGCATTCTCCATCTTATCTTATCATAAGGAGAGCTCTTGATCCCTACTTGAAAGGGAAGCATCTCCATCTTAGTCATTTTATAAGGGCACATGCATTCATAATCATAAGAGTACCCTAAAGGGGTCCTAAAGCATAAACGTGTTCATCACATAAGCATGTTTCATGACACATTGCATCGTAAACGTGAAGCATATTTCCTAAGCATATTCATGACATATTAAATCACAAAACATGTTCTTCACCTAGGTATATTTCATGGCACAATACTCCATAAACTTGAAACACATTCCCGAAGCATATACATGGCATATTACTTCACACGACATGTTCATCACGGCATATTACATGGCACATTACATCATAACATGAAGCATATTTCCTAAGCCTATTCATGGCATATTAAATCGTAAAACATGTTCATAACATAGCCTAATTTCATGTTGCATTGAATCATAACATATTCATCACCCAAGCATAGTTCATGTCATATTAAAAACTATACACATAGCACAATTACATATAGGGGTGTTTTCATGAAACCCTAACCCTAAAACCATGGGCTGGCCGAAACTTGTAAGGGGGCTCAAGCTTAGGTTTTGTCCCCTAAAATTCATTCATAAAGCATTATAACCTAGCTTAGCATCATGAGGGATATTTTCATGCCACCCTAACCCTAGTTACCTAGGGTGGCCAAAACCTATAAGGGGCTCAACTAGGGTTCTTGTCACCTAATATTCATTCATGAGCCCTATAACTTATTCTAGTGTCATTAGAACCATTTTCTTGCAACCCTAACCCTAGATAGATGAGTTGGCCGAACCATGGAATGGGTTCAACTAGGGTTCTTGTCACCTAATATTCATTCATGAGCACTATAACTTATCCTAGGGTCATTAGAAACATTTTTCTTGCAACCCAAACCCTAATTATATGAGTTGGCCGAAACTTGTAATGGGTTCAACTTAGGTTTAGTCCCCTAGAATTCATTCCTAAAGCCTTATCATGGCCTAACCTCATAAGGGGGAGTTTCCATAAAAACCCTAACCCTAAAAGCCTTGGGGCCGAAACCCGTAAGGGCACCAAGTTAAAATTTTTGTCCCCTAAAAATTCCTATAGTGTGCATACAACCTATAGGAGTTCCCTAGCATCATTTTCATGAATCTTAGCCCAAAAACTTAATTGGCCGAAACCTACAAGGGCTACACTTCATCTTTACGAAATTTAACCTCTGAAGCAGAATACACTTCGCGGTGAGGGAAATCTTACTTCCTTCGCTTTGCTTGGGGAGATGACCTAATGGAGGTCACCTAGCTCTCTCCTAGCTTGCAAGGGGCTCTCGGCCAAAGGAAGAAGAAGAGAGCTTGGGTTTCGGTTAGAATGAAGAGAAGAGGAAGAAGGAAGGAAGAAGTGGCCAAATGGAACTTCTCTCTTCTTTATAAAGGGGAGGAAGAGAAGTTTCTCTTCTCTTTGTCAAGCCTCTTCATTTACCCTCCTCCCATTTATCTATAGGTTCCCCTTTTCCTCTAATGATATGATTCTATTGGGCTTATGGTTAGTGGGTGCATCTATAAGGCTTGGCTATCTCTAGAGGTGGGGGGTTCAATTCCTAGGCTTTGCATCTCTTTTTGGCTTATTTTCTTTTATTTCTCCAAAAAGGCCTACATAAAGCCCATCATCATAAAGCCAAAAATTCTCGTAAAATTTCTAGAATTTCACGGGCGTTACAATGAAGATTGAGAAATGGTGGTAAATATAATAACCAATCACTATGAAATCGTGGTACCAGCTACCTTCTGGATATCATTTTCACCTGTAGCGCCCGCCCTTATCTGCTCTCAGGGCGGCGCTACTTTAGTCTATATACTTTTTTTTATTAGCATACTACATATGGATCCGTTCAAAGTCTACATGCTTAAACAGGTTATCATAACTGAAACCTTCTTTGGCACATGCATCACCTATCTTATTCATCATTAGCATGACCACATATCTTATCTCATTTCATAACATGCATAACGAAAGGATTCGTTCATGAGTTCTAACATATCGAACCTCTTAAATAAAGGGATACTCATTAAACACAAGTCTTATAAGCGGAAGCAATGTCTTAAATTGTTCTTAGAGCATATAAATATAAGCAGATAGTGAAGGGTCTTCTTCCACCATGCCACTATCACACACACTTTTAGCCCCTCCTGCCACTTCCTCTAGTGCGGACTTCCTTTATCTGCGATATATGGACAACATAAACTATAAGCATATAGCTTAGTAAGATCCTTGCCTACTCACAAAAGCCACGATTTCATCAAACTATTAGAACATGAGCATGCTGGCATAGAAATGACCTAAGCATTTCATAGCAACACTAATCAACAACATATCCAAGTAATAGTACAAAAGAACTAAGCATGGCATAGAATTGTTCATAAGCGAGTTAAGCATAATTAATCTAAGCGGGGTATACTTTGAACATAGGCGTTATAAGCATAAACTAAGCATGCATGAAAGCGTATTCATAAGCGTTTTAAAACTTAACATTAAGCATTCCTAACCTAAGCCTTCGTAACATACATCTTAATCCTACATAAAGTACATAGAGTACGAACATTCTTCAAAGTAACCATAACCATTCATCGGAAAATCCAAACATGCATAAGGGCGTAATCATAAGCATTTGGTTAAGCAGACATAAACATTTGTAATAACATAAACCCTAATCATGCGGAAGGAACATAATCGCAAGTATTCTTAACCTTACCCATAACCTTCACCACATCATAAATTCTAAACTAGCATAAAGTACATAGTCACCACATACTTAGACTTAACTCTAAACATCATAACCTCATAACATCTAGCATGCATAAAGAACCTAGTTCGTAAGCATTCAGAGCATTTAACATAAGCATACACAATATCATAAAAGTCCTTTCTTTTCAAAACATATACTTATAAATACTTCAATATCATCATAACTTCATAACATTTAGCATGCATAAAGAACCTAGTTCGTAAGCATTCAGAGCATTTAACATAACCATACACAATATCATAAAAGTCTTTTCTTTTCAAAACATATACTTATAAATACTTCAATATCATCATAACTTCATAACATCTAGCATGCATAAAGAACCTAGTTCGTAAGCCTTCAGAGCATTTAACATAACCATACACAATATCATAAAAGTCTTTTCTTTTCAAAACATATACTTATAAATACTTCAATATCATCATAACTTCATAACATCTAGCATGCATAAAGAACCTAGTTCGTAAGCATTCAGAGCATTTAACATAAGCATACACAATATCATAAAAGGCTTTTCTTTTCAAAACATATACTTATAAATACTTCAATATCATCATAACTTCATAACATCTAGCATGCATAAAGAACCTAGTTCGTAAGCATTCAGAGCATTTAACATAACCATACACAATATCATAAAAGTCTTTTCTTTTCAAAACATATACTTATAAATACTTCAATATCATCATAACTTGTTTGGGGGGCCCCAGGTTAAGTACCACATAATGCGCGTTCCCTAATAGGCTGGGGTAGCGAGCCACCAGTCCTATTAGAGCAAGACCTCTTACGTCTTACCAGGGCAAGACCTCTTACGTCTTCTTGTGTCCCTATGGATTTGATTAACGACCACCTGACGGGTCGGGTACTTAACCTCTTGCAAAGTAAAATACTTAATTCTTTTCTTTTTTGGACATAATATAAAGAATGCTCTTGATCCCCATCATAAGAAGGGAAGCATCTTGATCTTATCTTGACATAAGGAGAGCTCTTGATCCCTACTTGAAAGGGAAGCATCTCCATCTTATCTTATCATAAGGAGAGCTCTTGATCCCTACTTGAAAGGGAAGCATCTCCATCTTATCTTATCATAAGGAGAGCTCTTGATCCCTACTTGAAAGGAAGCATCTCCATCTTAGTCATTTATAAGACACATGCATTCATAATCATGAAGTACCCTAAAGGGAACATGTTATTCACCTAGTTATATTTCATGGCACAATACTCCATAAACTTGAAACACATTCCCGAAGCATATACATGGCATATTACTTCACACAACATGTTCATTACGGCATATTACATGGCACATTACATCATAACATGAAGCATATTTCCTAAGCCTATTCATGGCATATTAAATCGTAAAATATGTTCATCACATAGCCAAATTTCATGTTGCATTGAATCATAACATATTCATCACCCAAGCATAGTTCATGTCATATTAAAAACTATACACATAGCACAATTACATATAGGGGTGTTTTCATGAAACCCTAACCCTAAAACCATGGGCTAGCCGAAACTTGTAAGGGGGCTCAAGCTTAGGTTTTGTCTCCTAAAATTCATTCATAAAGCATTATAACCTAGCTTAGCATCATGAGGGATATTTTCATGCCACCCTAACCCTAGTTACCTAGGGTGGCCAAAACCTATAAGGGGCTCAACTAGGGTTCTTGTCACCTAATATTCATTCATGAGCCCTATAACTTATTCTAGTGTCATTAGAACCATTTTCTTGCAACCCTAACCCTAGATAGATGAGTTGGCCGAACCATGGAATGGGTTCAACTAGGGTTCTTGTCACCTAATATTCATTCATGAGCACTATAACTTATCCTAGGGTCATTAGAAACATTTTTCTTGCAACCCAAACCCTAATTATATGAGTTGGCCGAAACTTGTAATGGGTTCAACTTAGGTTTAGTCCCCTAGAATTCATTCCTAAAGCCTTATCATGGCCTAACCTCATAAGGGGGAGTTTTCATAAAAAACCCTAACCCTAAAAATCCTTGGGGCCGAAACCCATAAGGGCACCAAGTTAAAAAATTTTTTCCCCTAAAAATTCCTATAGTGTGCATACAACCTATAGGAGTTCCCTTGCATCATTTTCATGAATCTTAGCCCAAAAACTTAATTGGCCGAAACCTACAAGGGCTACACTTCATCTTTACGAAATTTAACCTACGAAACGAATACACTGCAGGTGAGGGAAATCTTACTTCCTTCGCTTTGCTTGGGGAGATGACCTAATGGAGGTCACCTAGCTCTCTCCTAGCTTGCAAGGGGCTCTCGGCCAAAGGAAGAAGAAGAGAGCTTGGGTTTCGGTGAGAATGAAGAGAAGAGGAAGAAGGAAGGAAGAAGTGGCCAAGTGGAACTTCTCTCTTCTTTATAAAGGGGAGGAAGAGAAGTTTCTCTTCTCTTTGTCAAGCCTCTTCATTTACCCTCCTCCCATTTATCTATAGGTTCCCCTTTTCCTCTAATGATATGATTCTATTGGGCTTATGGTTAGTGGGTGCATCTATAAGGCTTGGCTATCTCTAGAGGTGGGGGGTTCAATTCCTAGGCTTTGCATCTCTTTTTGGCTTATTTTCTTTTATTTCTCCAAAAAGGCCTACATAAAGCCCATCATCATAAAGCCAAAAATTCTCGTAAAATTGCTAGAATTTCACGGGCGTTACAATCCCTCATACCTTGTAAAAGTTTTGTCCTCGAAACTTAAAACAATTCCGGTTACGCCTCATGTCCTCCTCGCGTTCCCAAGTAGCCTCCTCATATTACTGCCGCCACAGGACCTTCACTAAGGGCACCTCTTTGTTCCTTAGTCTCTTGACATCTCGGTCTAGTATCCGGATAGGCCGACTTTGATACTCGGAGTCCTCTTGATCGTGTACAATTTGTGGCTCGATCACTTGGTCCGCTCTGGATATGCATTTCTTGAGCATAGAGACATGGAACACGTTGTGTATAGCCGACATCTCTTGGGGCAGTTCCAGCTTGTACGCCACCTTGCCCACTCTCTGTGATATCGGATAGGGTCCCACGTAACGTGGATTCAGTTTACCCTTCCTTAGAATCTCATCACTCCCTTCATAGGGTCACTTTGAGAATACGAGTCCCCGACCAATTCTAACGGTTCTACGCCGCATATTCGCATAGCTCTTTTGTCGGCTCTGGCGTTTGATTCTCAGCGGATATTAGTATAAGCGCGGGTGGTATTGTCATAATATCGGCTGAAGACCCATTTCCCTCCTTTCACCACCCTCGTACCAACAGATAGGAGACTGATCTTCTCCGTATAGAGCTTCATAGGGTGCCATTCCAATGGTAGCTTTGGTAGTTATTGTAAGCAAATTACGCGAGCACAAATATCGACAGCTCCTTAAAGTCTAGAGCACGGGCATGACATATCTTCCAAAGACTGGTTCACTCTTTCCGTCGTAGTCGGTCACGAGGATGAAACGCGATCTTGAATCTCAACTTAGTGCCAAGAGCCTTACGAACACATTCCCGAAATGGGAGGTAAAGCGGCCATCCCGGTCGAAATAATAGCCTTAGGCACTCCATGTAATTTGATAATTTCCTTGACATATAATTGAGCTATTTCTCAACCGAATAGATCATCTTGATTGCGTGAAATGGGCGGACTTTGTCAACCGGTCTATGATTACCCATATAGCATCGTAACCATTTGTTGTTCAGGTAATCCCGAGATGAAAATCCATGGAAATTTCTTCCCATTTCCACTCGGGAATCTGTATTGACGCAGTAATCCCGAGTTTACGGTGTTACGCTTCACCTTCTGGCGGTCAGTGTTGGCGTCTTGAGCCACATCCCTTTTCATGCGGACCACCAAAATTTATCCATAAGTCCTGATACATTTTATTAGATCCGGGATGCATGGTATAAGGTGTTCCATGGGATTCCTCGAGTATCTTCGCCGTAACTCCGGATCGGAATGCATAGCGATCCGGAAGTATAATAATCCGTCGTAAATCGGTGATGCGGAATCCATTATCCCTTCCTTCGGTACTTCTTGTTTGAACTTACGGATGTCGAATCACCATCTTGCTTTCCTTTATATCGTCGAGCAGTCGGCGTTATAGTCATGGTGGAAAGTTGTCGAAATGATTTCTATTCCGTAATTCATTACTTCCCTTTTCGGGGTTGAGATAGCATCGATAAGGACATCAGCGCACCGGACTTTACGCTAAGCGCATCTTCCACCTTGTTGGCCTTTCTGGGTGATAGAATATCTCACAATCATAATCTAAGACTAGATCAAGCCATCAGCGTTGTCTCATGATTAGCTCTTTCTGGGTAAAGAAATATATCAGACTCTGATTGTCGGTATAAATCCTTCAACGTGCTCCGTATAAGTAGTGTCTCCATATTTTTAGGCGAATACCACGCTTGCCATTCTAAGTCATGGGCGAGGATAATTTATTTCGTGCTCTTTGAGTATGTCTAGAGCGTGCCTATGACCTGTTTTGCATAAGCATGACTCAGAGCCCTGGGAGGCGTCACTATACATATCAAGCTTCCATTATCTTGAGGAGAGTCGAGAATGGGAGCGTGGTCGATCTCCTTTTGATTCAGTAAACTCCTCTCACAGATCCTCGTCCATTTGTATTGCTTGTCCTTTACGGTGAGGGTCATAAACTGCAATTCTAGAGAAGTCCTCTACAAACTTCTGTAATAGCTCGCTAGCCCGAGAAACTTGATTTCACTTGCATTCCTTGGCCTATTCGGTTCCGTGACCTCAATCTTCATTGGGTCCACCATGATTCCATCTTTAGAGATGACATGACCCAAGAATGACACTTGATTGAGCCAGAACTCACATTTGGAGAACTTGGCATATAATCGCTCTTTCTGAAGAATCTGTAGTACTGTCTTCAGGTGTTTGGCATGCTCTTCTCGGTCTCTCGAGTAGATAAGAATATCGTCGATGAAGACGATCACAAATTTGTCGAGGAAAGCCGAGAATACTCGATTCATCAAGTCCATGAACATTGCAGGAGCATTGGTTACGCCAAAGGGCATAACTACAAACTCATAATGTCCGTATCTTGTTCGGAAGGCCGTCTTCGGAATATCGTCTGGCTTTACTTTTACTTGATGATAGCCAGATCTGAGATCGATCTTTGAAAAGACAGTAGCTCCCTTCAGCTGGTCGAACAAGTCATCGATCAAGGAAGGGGTACCTATTCTTGATGGTTACGTTGTTCAGTGCCCGGTAGTCTATACACATTCGCATAGACCCATCTTTTTTCTTTATGAACAGCACTGGAGCTCCCCATGGTGAGTGACTAGGGCAGATAAATCCCTGGTCAAGTAACTCCTGTAGTTGTTTCTGAAGTTCTTTCAACTCGCATTGGCGCCATTCGGTGCCTTGGAGATCGGATTGGGAATTAATTCGATCTCGAACTCAATTTCTCTATCGGTGGTAACCCGGGTAGGTCATCGGAAACACCTCCGGGATGGTCACGTACCACTCTGACATCTTCTATCTTCTGGTTCTTCGCTGATATGGTATCCACCACATGTGCGAGAAATCCGGTGCATCCGTCTTTGAAAGAACTCCTCGAAGAACTCCGATTCAAAGTCTATCCACCTCATTTGATTTACTTGTCTCTTCGCTTTGACTCTCTCCCACCACATCCTGGCATCCGGAAAGGCGACGAGGCACATTTTATCCTTTCGTGCTCGGGCCAATCTAGTAGCTCCACGATGCTTTCAACTATTTTGAACCAGGCTTGGGCATCCCATGGTTCGCCGGCACCAGAGAAATTTTACGGTTTCGACCTCTGCCCTTGAATCGATAGGCCGGTTTGGACCCGATGGCGGCATTGATTAGCGGTGCTTGCACCATAGTGGTCGTGTTAGGAGTTACGTTCTGCGTCCCTGGGGTGGTGCTAGGGTTCCCTTGTTGATTCGTGAGAGCATTGATAACCAGCTGTTGCTCTGTGACCTGACGTTGTAGCTCGGTAACCACATGCATCAAATCTGGTGGGGGTGCTGAGTCATTCCCTCTAGCACTACGTCTCCCGTTCATGTTATCTAAGTGATAAATGAATAATTAATTAAGGTGTTATTATAATTTCTAATCATATACGTGCATCTAATATCTCATATCATAAACAAGGTATGGTATCGTTAATATTTGAGTCTCAATAGGGTTTTATAAACATGTGTGATTCCAAGTGTGATTCCAAGTGGTATCTCATATCATAAACATGATGAGGTATTATTTCTATCTAGATCACAAGTGTGATTCCAATCTACTAAACATGATAAGGTATTATTTCTATCTAGATCACAAGTGTGATTCCAATCTACTAAAACATGATGAGGTATTATTTCTATCTAGATAGGAGTCATTCTTTATTATAAAAGAACTCAAGTATGCATAAAGTTACTTACTTGGAAATAGCAGGATGGAGGCTTGATGTGTGATAGTGGAAAGGTGAACCCGCTGATATACCACTGTAGCGCCCGCCCTTATCTGCTCTCAGGGCGGCGCTACTTTAGTCTATATACTTTTTTTTATTAGCATACTACATATGGATCCGTTCAAAGTCTACATGCTTAAACAGGTTATCATAACTGAAACCTTCTTTGGCACATGCATCACCTATCTTATTCATCATTAGCATGACCACATATCTCATCTCATTTCATAACATGCATAAAAAGGATTCGTTCATGAGTTCTAACATATCGAACCTCTTAAATAAAGGGATACTCATTAAACACAAGTCTTATAAGCGGAAGCAATGTCTTAAATTGTTCTTAGAGCATATAAATATAAGCGATAGTGAAGGGTCTTCTTCCACCATGCCACTATCACACCGCACATGGCCCCTCACGCCACTTCCTCTAGTGACTTCCTTTATCTGCAGATATGGACAACATAAACTATAAGCATATAGCTTAGTAAGATCCTTGCCTACTCACAAAAGCCACGATTTCATCAAACTATTAGAACATGAGCATCTTTGGCATAGAAATGACCTAAGCATTTCATAGCAACACTAATCAACAACATATCCGGTAATAGTACAAAAAGAACTAAGCATGGCATAGAATTGTTCATAAGCGGAGTTAAGCATAATTAATCTAAGCGAGCATACTTTGAACATGAGCGTTATAAGCTGCATAAACTAAGCATGCATGAAAGAGCGTATTCATAAGCGTTTTAAAACTTAACATTAAGCATTCCTAACCTAAGCCTTCGTAACAACATACATCTTAATCCTACATAAAGTACATAGTACGAACATTCTTCAAAGTAACCATAACCATTCATCGGAAAATCCAAACATGCATAAAGGACGTAATCATAAGCATTTGGTTAACTTGAACATAAACATTTGTAATAACATAAACCCTAATCATGCAGAAGGAACATAATCGCAAGTATTCTTAACCTTACCCATAACCTTCACCACATCATAAATTCTAAACTAGCATAAAGTACATAGTCACCACATACTTAGACTTAACTCTAAACATCATAACCTCATAACATCTAGCATGCATAAAGAACCTAGTTCGTAAGCATTCAGAGCATTTAACATAAGCATACACAATATCATAAAAGTCCTTTCTTTTCAAAACATATACTTATAAATACTTCAATATCATCATAACTTCATAACATCTAGCATGCATAAAGAACCTAGTTCGTAAGCATTCAGAGCATTTAACATAAGCATACACAATATCATAAAAGTCTTTTTTTTTCAAAACATATACTTATAAATACTTCAATATCATCATAACTTCATAACATCTAGCATGCATAAAGAACCTAGTTCGTAAGCATTCAGAGCATTTAACATAAGCATACACAATATCATAAAAGTATTTTCTTTTCAAAACATATACTTATAAATACTTCAATATCATCATAACTTCATAACATCTAGCATGCATAAAGAACCTAGTTAAGTAAGCATTGAGCATTTAACATAAGCATACACAATATCATAAAAGTCTTTTCTTTCAAAACATATACTTATAAATACTTCAATATCATCATAACTTCATAACATCTAGCATGCATAAAGAACCTAGTTCGTAAGCATTCAGAGCATTTAACATAAGCATACACAATATCATAAAAGTCTTTTCTTTTCAAAACATATACTTATAAATACTTCAATATCATCATAACTTGTTTGGGGGCCCAGGTTAAGTACCACATAATCGCGCATTCCCTAATAGGTGGGTAGCGAGCCACTGCCGATCCTATTAGAGCAAGACCTCTTACGTCTTACGGGCAAGACCTCTTACGTCTTCTTGTGTCCCTATGGATTTGATTAACGACCACCTGACGGGTCGGGTACTTAACCTCTTGCAAAGTAAAATACTTAATTCTTTTCTTTTCTGGACATAATATAAAGAATGCTCTTAATCCCCATCATAAGAAGGGAAGCATCTTGAACTTATCTTGACATAAGGAGAGCTCTTGATCCCTACTTGAAAGGGAAGCATCTCCATCTTATCTTATCATAAGGAGAGCTCTTGATCCCTACTTGAAAGGGAAGCATTCTCCATCTTATCTTATCATAAGGAGAGCTCTTGATCCCTACTTGAAAGGGAAGCATCTCCATCTTAGTCATTTTATATGGGCACATGCATTCATAATCATAAGAGTACCCTAAAGGGGTCCTAAAGCATAAACGTGTTCATCACATAAGCATGTTTCATGACACATTGCATCGTAAACATGAAGCATATTTCCTAAGCATATTCATGACATATTAAATCACAAACATGTTCTTCACCTAGGTATATTTCATGGCACAATACTCCATAAACTTGAAACACATTCCCGAAGCATATACATGGCATATTACTTCACACAACATGTTCATCACGGCATATTACATGGCACATTACATCATAACATGAAGCATATTTCCTAAGCCTATTCATGGCATATTAAATCGTAAAACATGTTCATCACATAGCCTAATTTCATGTTGCATTGAATCATAACATATTCATCACCCAAGCATAGTTCATGTCATATTAAAAACTATACACATAGCACAATTACATATAGTGGTGTTTTCATGAAACCCTAACCCTAAAACCATGGGCTGGCCGAAACTTGTAAGGGGGCTCAAGCTTAGGTTTTGTCCCCTAAAATTCATTCATAAAGCATTATAACCTAGCTTAGAATCATGAGGGATATTTTCATGCCACCCTAACCCTAGTTACCTAGGGTGGCGAAAACCTATAAGGGGCTCAACTAGGGTTCTTGTCACCTAATATTCATTCATGAGCCCTATAACTTATTCTAGTGTCATTAGAACCATTTTCTTGCAACCCTAACCCTAGATAGATGAGTTGGCCGAACCATGGAATGGGTTCAACTAGGGTTCTTGTCACCTAATATTCATTCATGAGCACTATAACTTATCCTAGGGTCATTAGAAACATTTTTCAACCCAAACCCTAATTATATGAGTTGGCCGAAACTTGTAATGGGTTCAACTTAGGTTTAGTCCCCTAGAATTCATTCCTAAAGCCTTATCATGGCCTAACCTCATAAGGGGGAGTTTCCATAAAAAACCCTAACCCTAAAAAGCCTTGGGGCCGAAACCCATAAGGGCACCAAGTTAAAATTTTTTTTCCCCTAAAAATTCCTATAGTGTGCATACAACCTATAGGAGTTCCCTAGCATCATTTTCATGAATCTTAGCCCAAAAACTTAATTGGCCGAAACCTACAAGGGCTACACTTCATCTTCTGAAATTTAACCTCTGAAACGAATACACCGCAGTGAGGGAAATCTTACTTCCTTCGCTTTGCTTGGGGAGATGACCTAATGGAGGTCACCTAGCTCTCTCCTAGCTTGCAAGGGGCTCTCGGCCAAAGGAAGAAGAAGAGAGCTTGGGTTTCGGTGAGAATGAAGAGAAGAGGAAGAAGGAAGGAAGAAGTGGCCAAGTGGAACTTCTCTCTTCTTTATAAAGGGGAGGAAGAGAAGTTTCTCTTCTCTTTGTCAAGCCTCTTCATTTACCCTCCTCCCATTTATCTATAGGTTCCCCTTTTCCTCTAATGATATGATTCTATTGGGCTTATGGTTAGTGGGTGCATCTATAAGGCTTGGCTATCTCTAGAGGTGGGGGGGGGGGGTTCAATTCCTAGGCTTTGCATCTCTTTTTGGCTTATTTTCTTTTATTTCTCCAAAAAGGCCTACATAAAGCCCATCATCATAAAGCCAAAAATTCTCGTAAAATTGCTAGAATTTCACGGGCGTTATAATCTCTATTAAGCTTATGTGTCAGGGCCACAATCTTTATGATATCATCATAAACTTTCTCATGTGACTATTGGTATGAATAGTCCTTAGACCTGAAGTCACTATGGTTCCCTACATAAGGAGTTATGTACTTTGGTATCGTCAAACGTCACCCGTAACAGGGTGGACCATAAAGGCGATTACTGGGTATGTAACAAATTATGCGGAGGGATGTGAGTGATGTAGATGGGATCTATCCCTTCCATATGACGGGAGTGATATCGGTGGGCCCCTTGATTGAGTAGAACTACTAAAACGCATGGCCATGCTCGAATGAGTCAATATGAGATATTGAGCTCATTTGTTTGAGTTAGTTTACTCAGGGATCAAGAAACACATAGATTGATCGAGGATGACACGGTCTATGCCTCATTGATCAATCTGATATCAAGGATAGAAGGACACGGTCATATATTATAGTAGTCACGGAAAGGTTAGTCGGATCTTGACTTATCTCGTAACTTGGGTAGCAATGATGTATTGCTAGATGCCGCTCATTGCTTGTGTATCTAAAAGAGTTTAGATCCACTGCCAACGTTATGAGAGCCTATAGGGTCACACACAAAGAGCATGATAATTAGAGGAATTAGAGTATTCTAGTTTGACTAGAATAATTTGGGAATAAGCTTAAGTACAAAATGGTTTTTGGACTTTAAGCTTAATGAGAATTTTAGCTAATTGATTTAATGAGATTAATTCAATATGTTACCTTATTGATTTAATAAGATTAATTCAATATGATAACATAAGCTTAATTGAATTAATAAGATTAATTCAATATGATTGAATTAATAAGATTAATTCAATATGATAACATAAGCTTAATTGAATTAATAAGATTAATTCAACATGCATGAATGCCACATAAGAATGCCACATAAGCATGCCACATAAGCATGCCACCTAAGCATCCACCTAAGCTAGTTAAGGTGGAAGGAAACAAAATGGTTTTGTCTCCTTAAGTGGCCGGCCAAACTTGTGTCCCAATGCAATGGATTGCATTGAATGTGTGGAGGTGAAAGGGTTTTTCCAACCCTATAAAAGACACCCTAAGTGGCCGGCCAAAATAGAGCATTGGCTTTTGTTGTTGGTGGAAGCTTTGGTTGTGTTAGTGGTGAGAAAGCTTGGTGGAAGCTTTGGTTGTGTGGGTTTGTGAGTGTAGGCTAGCAAGAAGAGGAGTCTTCTTCTTCCTTTCTCCTTTTCCCTCTCTTCCTCTCCTTTAGGGACTTCTCTAGCAAGAAGTAAAGGAGAGCTCTTCTAGTTTTCCTTTTGTGAGACAAGAGCGTGCTCGTGTGGATACGTATAGAGGCACGGACACTTGAACGTGCTAAAGATCCAACAAACCGAAAGGAAAAGCGGGATTAACAAGGGCACGCAACAAAGGTAATCCTCTCCTATAAGATAGGTTTGGTTTAGAGAAATTTATTTTATACGAGTTTGCTTTCGCATGGATCACTTGGAAGGGATCCTATTTTCCGTTGCGCATATGCCATTTGGCATACGAGATTTCACTACAGTGGTATCAGAGCCACTTGCGAAAGATCGTATAAAAATAGGTTTTCTCTATTTTATATGTGATATAGAAGTAGGATAAATTTTATTATGAGTTGATAATTGCATTAGCAAATTTTCAAACATAATAAAATATCCAATGTCTTTTAAAAGTTAAAATGACATGGTGCATGGTTATGGCCTAGTCCCAAAAAGTTTGTGATTGTGTGTTGTAATTCTTAATACGGCCTGCGTGTAGTGCCTTTCTCCTAATATTCTTGTTGTAAAATTAGTTTTAGACTCGAATGTAACTCGAGTATTTATCATTTTGTAATGTACAAAACAAGGATGGAGGGTCCATTGGAAGATGAGGTTACAAGGAGGAAGTCAACACACAAGACAACCAAAAGGAAGCACTTAGGAGAAGATGCTATCCCTAGGTTGACCAATCAATCTTTTCATTGGCTTGAGAATATTGTAGAATAAGGGCCATAACCATGACACGTTAGTTTAATATGTATGTGATGCATGTTAGTTTAGCTTGTATGTGATGCATGATTAGTTTAGCTTATATGTGATGTATGCTAATATGTATATGATACATGTTTATTTCTTAATAAGTCTAAACGATATGCCTACCAAAGTTGGTACTCACTACTTCATCGATCATTTCTTATTGGGTTTGCCAAAGCAAAGCAATGCATTTTATCTTGGAGGGGTGCGAGTGGACAATCGTGATGTCCCGCTATCAGTCTTGGTTAAGACTTAATTAAGTGTTTTCTTAATTGGTTAAGAAAGTTGAGGCATATATTAGCTTTGAACATAAGTGTTAACATTAGTTTTGTGTGATTTCCGAACATCAGCTTTGTCTTAGAAGTGGTCGTTGCTCCGATATCCAAGAAGGCCCCTGTGCCTCGCCAGACCGAAGTCGGGTTTAGGAATAAACACTAAACTAATCTAAAACTTAACCAAAGCTATTAAAGAGTTACATCAGATGTAATTGGCAAAAGATTGCCTACCTAATTATACTACGTCTTGGGCGATTAGCCAAAGCTAACTCAAGGCAATTATGATGTGGATCTTTATCCCATATAAATTTATAGCTAAATAGTAGCTATGAGAATTTAGTGGAGCCTCATTTAATTAAAGGCCTAATTAAATGATTTAGGTATGATACTTAACTTTGCATTTTAATGTTGTAGATCACCATGTCATCTAACACGACACACCCCTCGACTTGCGATCCGTCCTTGAGAAGGACAAGCTCAATGGAGCAAATTTTCTTATCAGTATAGGAACTTGAGGATTATCCTCAAGCAAGAACGCAAAACTATATGTCCTAGAGCAGGCTACCTGAAATACCCGCCTACGGCCACTCTTTGAAAAGGATGCTTATAAGAAGCATCAAGATGACGATTAGATGTGTCATGCCTTATGCTTGCCACCATGAACTCACGAGCTTGAAGCAACATGAGAACATGGATGCCTATGATATGGTTGAGCATTTGAAACAACTATATCAAGGACAAGCTAGGCACGGCGTTTAAGTGTCTAAGGCTCTTTTGCATGCAAGATGCAAGAAGGAACACTGTAGGAACTCACGTACTCAAAATGATTGGGTACGTTGAGAACCTTGAAAGACTAGGTTTTCCAGAGCCAAGAATTGGCAACGATGTTATCCGCAATCGTGTTCTTGGAAGCATACAATCAATTCGTCATGAATTATAACATGAATGAAATTGATAAACCTTTGCTGAGATTCTCGGCATGTTGAGAAGCTATGAACCAAATCTCAAGAAGAAAGTTAGTAATGTACTAATGGTCAAGAAGGACAAAGGTAAGCTTGAAAGGCAAGGGTAAGACCAAGCCAAAGGCAAGGCCAATTCATCCACTTCAAAGGGTAAAGGTAAAGTACCTAAGGAAGGGACTGCTTCCATTGCGTGAGATCGACATCGGAAGCTGAAAAAGTCTACCTTGAGGAAGTAAAGAACAAGAGAAGTGGGACTTCTGCCTCAGGTATACACGTTATAGAAGTTAATCTATCTATTTCTTCTACATGGGTATTAGATACCGGATGTGCATCTCACATTTGTACTAATGTGCAGGGACTGAGAAATAGTAGAATAATGGCAAAGGGTGAAGTGGACCTACGAGTAGGCAATGGCGCAAAAGTTGCTGCTGTAGCTGTAGGAACATATTCTTTGTCTTTGCCCACTGGGCTTATCTTAGAACTAGAGGAGTGCTTCTATGTACCCGTATTAACAAAGAACATAATTTCTGTATCTTGTTTAGACAAGAAAAACTTTTCTTTTATAATAAAGGACAAATGTTGTTCCATTTATTTAAATGAAATGTTCTATTGTAATGCACCACTTATGAATGGTCTCTATGTTCTAGATTTAGATAACCCAATTTATAACGTAAATACCAAACGGTTCAAATCGAATGATTTGAACTAGACATATCTCTGGCACTGTCGCCTAGGTCACATAAATGAAAAACGCATATCCCAACTCCATAAAGATGGATTATTGGACTCATTTGATTTTGAATCATATGAGGTATGCGAGTCTTGTCTTTAGGAAAGATGACTAAAACTCCATTTAGTGGACATGGCGAGAGCGACGGATTTGTTAGGACTCATACATCTTGATGTATGTGGCCCTTTCAATGTCGCGAGGAGGCTATAAGTACTTTATTACTTTCGCGATGATATGAGTAGATTTGGCTACTTATATTTGATGAGACATAAGTCGAATCCTTTGAAAAGTTCAAAGAATTCAAGAATGAAGTACAAAACCAACTTGGTAAGCGTATTAAGCTACTTGATCGATCGAGGTGGTGAATACCTTAGTCAAGAGTTTCGTGATCACTGGTGAGTGTGGGATAATATCCCAACTCACTCGAACACCACAATGGAATGGTGTATCTGAGAGGAGAAATCGTACTCTATTAGATATGGTACGATCAATGATGAGCCAGACTGATCTACCTACTTCCTTTTGGGGTTTAGCTCTAGAGACAGCCGCTTTCACACTTAATCGCGTTCCATCAAAGCCGTAGAAAAGACACCATATACGATATGGATGGGAAGAGTCCCAAAATGTCTTTTATAAAGATTTGGGGTTGTGAAGCTTACGTTAGACGTCCAAGTCTCGGATAAACTAGGACCCAAATCGGATAAGTGTTATTTTGTAGGATATCCCAAGGAAACTAAGGGATATTACTTTTACAATCCCACACTTGGCAAGGTGTTTGTTGCCGAAATGTCTTTGTCTTTCTAGAAAGAGAATTTATTTCTAGAAATACTAGTGGGAGTAAAATTCATCTTGAAGAAGTTCAAGATGATGATAACACTAAGGCTTCGATGGAAAATGAACAGGCACCACAAAGTGTTGTGGATGAGGAATTTGTTGCCCAAAGAGTTGTGGAGCAAACACCTGTTCAAGTAGACCAACCTCTTCAGATCTAATAGGATCCGTCGTCAACCCGAGAGATATTCTTTTCTCTTGACTGACAACGGTGATGTATTGCTTATCAATCTTGACGAGCCTACATCCTATAAAGAAGCTATGATGAGCCCAGATTCCGAGAAATGGCTAGAGGCCATGAGATCCAAAATGGAATCCATGTACACTAACCAAGTATGGACTTTGGTTGATCCACCTGAAGGGGTAAAACCCATTGGGTGTAAGTGGGTCTTTAAAGTAAAGATGACATGGATGGTAATAAGCATACCTATAAAGGTAGATTGGTGGCTAAAGGATTCAAACAAATTCATGGTATTGACTATGAAGAAACCTTTTCACCAGCTATGCGATGCTTAAATCCATTCGGATCATACTTGCTATCCCTACCATGATTATGAGATCTGGCAGATGGATGTCAAAACCGCTCGAATGGAAAGCTACCGAGGATGTGTACATGACACAACCCGAGGGTTTTGAAGATCCAAAGCATCTGGAAAGGTATGCAAACTGCAAAGGTCCATTTATGGACTAAAGCAAGCCTCTCGAAGCTGGAATCTTCGATACGATGATACAATCAAAGAGTTTGGTTTCATCAAGAATGAAGATGAGCCTTGTGTCTACAAGAGAAAGAGTGGGAGCACAGTTGTATTTCTTGTCTTGTATGTAGATGACATACTTCTCATCGGAAATGATATTCCCTCACTCCAGTCTGTGAAGATGTGGTTAGGGAATTGTTTCTCGATGAAGGACTTAGGTGAAGCCTATATTCTAGGCATCAAGATCTATAGAGATAGATCTAGAAGATTACTTGCCTAAGTCGAGTACATACATTGATAAAGTGCTAGATCGCTTTTGCTATGCAAAATTCTAAGAAAGGGTTTACGCCTTTATCACATGGTGTGAGTCTTCAAGACTCAATGTCCCTCTTCTAAGGAGGAGAGATCGCATGGATAAGATCCCTTATGCATCACTATAGGGTCTATCATGTACGCCATGCTTTGTACTCTCCGACGTCTCGTATGCTTTGAGCATGACGAGTAGATACGATCGGATCGGTGAAAGTCATGGATAGCGGTAAAAATATTCTTAAGTACTTACGAAGAACGAAAGAATATTTCCGATATTTGGAGGCAATGAGGAGCTAATCAGTAAGGGTTACGGTGATGCAAGCTTCCAAAGCACAAGGATGACTATAGATCGCAATCGAGGTTGTTTTGCACGAATGGTGGAGCCGTGAGTGGAAGAGTTGAGCGGGACACGCTTGCGATTCTACAACAAGGAGTATATTGCAGATCCGATGCAAAGAAAGGAGGCTGTTTGGCTCCGTAAGTTCATCAGTGAACTTGGGGTAGTTCCTAGCATTGCAGATCCAATAGACCTCTATTGTGACAACAATGGGGCTATTGCACAGGCTAAGGAACCTCGATCACATCAGCGGACTAAACACATACTGCGGCGCTTCCATCTCATTTGAGAGATCATCGATAGAGGAGATGTGAGGATATGCAGAGTACCGACAGAAGCTAACATCGCAGATCCATTGACCAAGGCTTTGGCACAGAGGAAGCATGATGGTCACACTAGGTCACTAGGTATTAGATATCATAGTGATTGGTACTAGTGCTAGTGGGAGATTGTTAGTTAAAGCCCTAGAACCAATCATGTGATGGTTGAATAGGGAACATTTTGTATCATATTCTATAAAGGCAAAGGATTGGTTATTATATTTACATCTTGCTTGTGCCAGCTAATTTAAATATAATAATGCCCTAGAAAAGTAGGTTCTTATCTACAGCACATCAATTGGCAGAATTGATTATGAGAGGCTGTAGAGAACACTTTCCTAAATGTTCCTAGTCGAGTATTAATATGCAAGGGCAATATTAATACATAAAGACTAGCATGTAGGTCAATTGATGACTTGATCTCACAAGTCATGGATATATGATATCAAGTTGACACATGGGTATATATTGGAGAATATATACTGAACTGACCCGCCATGAGAAAGTTTCATGGATCGTTATATGAGTGTCACAAACTTTCTCATGTGACTATTGGTATGAATAGTCCTTAGACCTGAAGTCACTATGGTTCCCTACATAAGGAGTTATGTACTTTGGTATAGTCAAACATCACCCGTAACAGGGTGGACCATAAAGGCGATTACTGGGTATGTAACAAATTATGCGGAGGGATGTGAGTGATGTAGATGGGATCTATCCCTTCCATATGACGGGAGTGATATCGGTGGGCCCCTTGATTGAGTAGAACTACTAAAACGCATGGCCATGCTCGAATGAGTCAATATGAGATATTGAGCTCATTTGTTTGAGTTAGTTTACTCAGGGATCAAGAAACACATAGATTGATCGAGGATGACACGGTCTATGCCTCATTGATCAATCTGATATCAAGGATAGAAGGACACGGTCATATATTATAGTAGTCACGGAAAGGTTAGTCGGATCTTGACTTATCTCGTAACAATGATGTATTGCTAGATGCCGCTCATTGCTTGTGTATCTAAAAGAGTTTAGATCCACTGCCAACGTTATGAGAGCCTATAGGGTCACACACAAAGAGCATGATAATTAGAGGAATTAGAGTATTCTAGTTTGACTAGAATAATTTGTGAATAAGCTTAAGTACAAAATGGTTTTTGGACTTTAAGCTTAATGAGAATTTTAGCTAATTGATTTAATGAGATTAATTCAATATGTTACCTTATTGATTTAATAAGATTAATTCAATATGATAACATAAGCTTAATTGAATTAATAAGATTAATTCAATATGATTGAATTAATAAGATTAATTCAATATGATAACATAAGCTTAATTGAATTAATAAGATTAATTCAACATGCATGAATGCTACATAAGAATGCCACATAAGCATGCCACATAAGCATGCCACCTAAGCATCCACCTAAGCTAGTTAAGGTGGAAGGAAACAAAATGGTTTTGTCTCCTTAAGTGGCCGGCCAAACTTGTGTCCCAATGCAATGGATTGCATTGAATGTGTGAAGGTGAAAGGGTTTTTCCAACCCTATAAAAGACACCCTAAGTGGCCGGCCAAAATAGAGCATTGGCTTTTGTTGTTGGTGGAAGCTTTGGTTGTGTTAGTGGTGAGAAAGCTTGGTGGAAGCTTTGGTTGTGTGGGTTTGTGAGTGTAGGCTAGCAAGAAGAGGAGTCTTCTTCTTCCTTTCTCCTTTTCCCTCTCTTCCTCTCCTTTAGGGACTTCTCTAGCAAGAAGTAAAGGAGAGCTCTTCTAGTTTTCCTTTTGTGAGACAAGAGCGTGCTCGTGTGGATACGTATAGAGGCACGGACACTTGAACGTGCTAAAGATCCAACAAACCGAAAGGAAAAGCGGGATTAACGAGGGCACGCAACAAAGGTAATCCTCTCCTATAAGATAGGTTTGGTTTAGAGAAATTTATTTTATACGAGTTTGCTTTCGCATGGATCACTTGGAAGGGATCCTATTTTCCGTTGCGCATATGCCATTTGGCATACGAGATTCCCTACAGTGGTATCAGAGCGCTAAAGATGGAGATGCTTCCCTTTCAAGTAGGGATCAAGAGCTCTCCTTATGTCAAGATAAGATCAAGATGCTTCCCTTCTTATGATGGGGATCAAGAGCATTCTTTATATTATGTCCAGAAAAGAAAAGAATTAAGTATTTTACTTTGCAAGAGGTTAAGTACCCGACCCGTCAGGTGGTCGTTAATCAAATCCATAGGGACACAAGAAGACGTAAGAGGTCTTGCCCTGGTAAGACGTAAGAGGTCTTGCTCTAATAGGACTGGTGGCTCGCTACCCCAGCCTATTAGGGAACGCGCATTATGTGGTACTTAACCTGGGGCCCCCCAAACAAGTTATGATGATATTGAAGTATTTATAAGTATATGTTTGGAAAGAAAAGACTTTTATGATATTGTGTATGGTTATGTTAAATGCTCTGAATGCTTACGAACTAGGTTCTTTATGCATGCTAGATGTTATGAAGTTATGATGATATTGAAGTATTTATAAGTATATGTTTTGAAAAGAAAGGACTTTTATGATATTGTGTATGCTTATGTTAAATGCTCTGAATGCTTACGAACTAGGTTCTTTATGCATGCTAGATGTTATGAGGTTATGATGTTTAGAGTTAAGTCTAAGTATGTGGTGACTATGTACTTTATGCTAGTTTAGAATTTATGATGTGGTGAAGGTTATGGGTAAGGTTAAGAATACTTGCGATTATGTTCCTTCTGCATGATTAGGGTTTATGTTATTACAAATGTTTATGTTCAAGTTAACCAAATGCTTATGATTACGTCCTTTATGCATGTTTGGATTTTCCTGATGAATGGCTATGGTTACTTTGAAAAGGTGCTCTGATACCACTGTAGGGAAATCTCGTATGCCAAATGGCATATGCGCAACGGAAAATAGGATCCCTTCCATGTGATCCATGCGAAAGCAAACTCGTATAAAATAAATTTCTCTAAACCAAACCTATCTTATAGGAGAGGATTACCTTTGTTGCATGCCCTTGTTAATCCCGCTTTTCCTTTCGGTTTGTTGGATCTTTAGTACGTTCAAGTGTCCGTGCCTCTATACGTATCCACACGAGCACGCTCTTGTCTCACAAAAGGAAAACTAGAAGAGCTCTCCTTTACTTCTTGCTAGAGAAGTCCCTAAAGGAGAGGAAGAGAGGGAAAAGGAGAAAGGAAGAAGAAGACTCCTCTTCTTGCTAGCCTACACTCACAAACCCACACAACCAAAGCTTCCACCAAGCTTTCTCACCACTAACACAACCAAAGCTTCCACCAACAACAAAAGCCAATGCTCTCTTTTGGCCGGCCACTTAGGGTGTCTTTTATAGGGTTGGAAAAACCCTTTCACCTCCACACATTCAATGCAATCCATTGCATTGGGACACAAGTTTGGCCGGCCACTTAAGGAGACAAAACCATTTTGTTTCCTTCCACCTTATCTAGCTTAGGTGGATGCTTAGGTGGCATGCTTATGTGGCATGCTTATGTGGCATTCTTATGTGGCATTCATGCATGTTGAATTAATCTTATTAATTCAATTAAGCTTATGTTATCATGTTGAATTAATCTTATTAATTCAATCATATTGAATTAATCTTATTAATTCAATTAAGCTTATGTTATCATATTGAATTAATCTTATTAAATCAATAAGGTAACATATTGAATTAATCTCATTAAATCAATTAGCTAAAATTCTCATTAAGCTTAAAGTCCAAAAACCATTTTGTACTTAAGCTTATTCCCAAATTATTCTAGTCAAACTAGAATACTCTAATTCCTCTAATTATAATGCTCTTTGTGTGTGACCCTATAGGCTCTCATAATGTTGGCAGTGGACCTAAACTCTTTTAGATACACAAGCAATGAGCGGCATCTAGCAATACATCATTGCTACCCAAGTTACGAGATAAGTCAAGATCCGACTAACCTTTCCGTGACTACTATAATATATGACCGTGTCCTTCTATCCTTGATATCAGATTGATCAATGAGGCATAGACCGTGTCATCCTCGATCAATCTATGTGTTTCTTGATCCCTGAGTAAACTAACTCAAACAAATGAGCTCAATATCTCATATTGACTCATTCGAGCATGGCCATGCATTTTAGTAGTTCTACTCAATCAAGGGGCCCACCGATATCACTCATATGGAAGGGATAGATCCCATCTACATCACTCACATCCCTCCGCATAATTTGTTACATACCCAGTAATCGCCTTTATGGTCCACCCTGTTACGGGTGACGTTTGACGATACCAAAGTACATAACTCCTTATGTAGGGAACCATAGTGACTTCAGGTCTAAGGACTATTCATACCAATAGTCACATGAGAAAGTTTATGACACTCATATAACGATCCATGAAACTTTCTCATGGCGGGTCAGTTCAGTATATATTCTCCAATATATACCCATGTGTCAACTTGATATCATATATCCATGACTTGTGAGATCAAGTCATCAATTGACCTACATGCTAGTCTTTATGTATTAATATTGCCCTTGCATATTAATACTCGACTAGGAACATTTAGGAAAGTGTTCTCTACAACCTCTCATAATCAATTCTGCCAATTGATGTGCTGTAGATAAGAACCTACTTTTCTAGGGCATTATTATATTTAAATTAGCTGGCACAAGCAAGATGTAAATATAATAACCAATCCTTTGCTGTACAGACTCCATTCAAGTACAGCAGATTTAAATATGCGCAACCATCACATGATTGGTATACACTACTCTGATACCACCTGTAGCGCCCGCCCTTATCTGCTCTCAGGGCGACGCTACTTTAGTCTATATACTTTTTTTTTATTAGCATACTACATATGGATCCATTCAAAGTCTACATGCTTAAACAGGTTATCATAACTGAAACCTTCTTTGGCACATGCATCACCTATCTTATTCATCATTAGCATGACCACATATCTTATCTCATTTCATAACATGCATAACGAAAGGATTCGTTCATGAGTTCTAACATATCGAACCTCTTAAATAAAGGGATACTCATTAAACACAAGTCTTATAAGCGGAAGCAATGTCTTAAATTGTTCTTAGAGCATATAAATATATAGTGAAGGGTCTTCTTCCACCATGCCACTATCACACACGCACATGGCCCCTCCTCGCCACTTCCTCTAGTGCACTTCCTTTATCTGCAGATATGGACAACATAAACTATAAGCATATAGCTTAGTAAGATCCTTGCCTACTCACAAAAGCCACGATTTCATCAAACTATTAGAACATGAGCATCCATAGAAATGACCTAAGCATTTCATAGCAACACTAATCAACAACATATCCGGTAATAGTACAAAAGAACTAAGCATGGCATAGAATTGTTCATAAGCGTGTTAAGCATAATTAATCTAAGCGGGCATACTTTGAACATGAGCGTTATAATCGCATAAACTAAGCATGCATGAAAGGCGTATTCATAAGCGTTTTAAAACTTAACATTAAGCATTCCTAACCTAAGCCTTCGTAACAACATACATCTTAATCCTACATAAAGTACATAGGTACGAACATTCTTCAAAGTAACCATAACCATTCATCAGGAAAATCCAAACATGCATAAAGGACGTAATCATAAGCATTTGGTTAACTTGAACATAAACATTTGTAATAACATAAACCCTAATCATGCAGAAGGAACATAATCGCAAGTATTCTTAACCTTACCCATAACCTTCACCACATCATAAATTCTAAACTAGCATAAAGTAGATAGTCACCACATACTTAGACTTAACTCTAAACATCATAACTTCATAACATCTAGCATGCATAAAGAACCTAGTTCGTAAGCATTCAGAGCATTTAACATAAGCATACACAATATCATAAAAGTCCTTTCTTTTCAAAACATATACTTATAAATACTTCAATATCATCATAACTTCATAACATCTAGCATGCATAAAGAACCTAGTTCGTAAGCATTAAGAGCATTTAACATAAGCATACACAATATCATAAAAGTCCTTTCTTTTCAAAACATATACTTATAAATACTTCAATATCATCATAACTTCATAACATCTAGCATGCATAAAGAACCTAGTTCGTAAGCATTCAGAGCATTTAACATAAGCATACACAATATCATAAAAGTCTTTTCTTTTCAAAACATATACTTATAAATACTTCAATATCATCATAACTTCATAACATCTAGCATGCATAAAGAACCTAGTTCGTAAGCATTCCGGGCATTTAACATAAGCATACACAATATCATAAAAGTCTTTTCTTTTCAAAACATATACTTATAAATACTTCAATATCATCATAACTTGTTTGGGGGCCCAGTTAAGTACCACATAATGCGCTGCTCCTAATAATAGGGTAGCGAGCCACCATCTATTAGAGCAAGACCTCTTACGCCTTACTGTGGCAAGACCTCTTACGCCTTCTTGTGTCCCTATGGATTTGATTAACGCACCACCGACGCCGGGTACTTAACCTCTTGCAAAGTAAAATACTTAATTCTTTTCTTTTCTGGACATAATATAAAGAATGCTCTTGATCCCCATCAAAAGAAGGGAAGCATCTTGATCTTATCTTGACATAAGGAGAGCTCTTGATCCCTACTTGAAAGGGAAGCATCTCCATCTTATCTTATCATAAGGAGAGCTCTTGATCCCTACTTGAAAGGGAAGCATTCTCCATCTTATCTTATCATAAGGAGAGCTCTTGATCCCTACTTGAAAGGGAAGCATCTCCATCTTAGTCATTTTATAAGGGCACATGCATTCATAATCATAAGAGTACCCTAAAGGGGTCCTAATGCATAAACGTGTTCATCACATAAGCATGTTTCATGACACATTGCATCGTAAACATGAAGCATATTTCCTAAGCATATTCATGACATATTAAATCACAAAACATGTTCTTCACCTAGGTATATTTCATGGCACAATACTCCATAAACTTGAAACACATTCAAGCATATACATGGCATATTACTTCACACAACATGTTCATCACGACATATTACATGGCACATTACATCATAACATGAAGCATATTTCCTAAGCCTATTCATGGCATATTAAATCGTAAAACATGTTCATCACATAGCCTAATTTCATGTTGCATTGAATCATAACATATTCATCACCCAAGCATAGTTCATGTCATATTAAAAACTATACACATAGCACAATTACATATAGGGGTGTTTTCATGAAACCCTAACCCTAAAACCATGGTGGTAGAAACTTGTAAGTGGGCTCAAGCTTAGGTTTTGTCCCATAAAATTCATTCATAAAGCATTATAACCTAGCTTAGCATCATGAGGGATATTTTCATGCCACCCTAACCCTAGTTACCTAGGGTGGCCAAAACCTATAAGGGGCTCAACTAGGGTTCTTGTCACCTAATATTCATTCATGAGCCCTATAACTTATTCTAGTGTCATTAGAACCATTTTCTTGCAACCCTAACCCCAGATAGATGAGTTAGCTGAACCATGGAATGGGTTCAACTAGGTTCTTGTCACTAATATTCATTCATGAGCACTATAACTTATCCTAGGGTCATTAGAAACATTTTTCTTGCAACCCAAACCCTAATTATATGAGTTGGCTAAACTTGTAATGGGTTCAACTTAGGTTTAGTCCCCTAGAATTCATTCCTAAAGCCTTATCATGGCCTAACCTCATAAGGGGAGTTTCATAAAAACCCTAACCCTAAAAAGCCTTGGGTAAAAACCCATAAGGGCACCAAGTTAAAAATTTTCCCTAAAAATTCCTATAGTGTGCATACAACCTATAGGAGTTCCCTAGCATCATTTTCATGAATCTTAGCCCAAAAACTTAATTGGCCAAAACCTACAAGGGCTACACTTCATCTTTTTTAACCTACAAAAAGCAGAATACTTTGCAGTGAGGGAAATCTTACTTCCTTCGCTTTGCTTGGGGAGATGACCTAATGGAGGTCACCTAGCCTCTCCTAGTTTGCAAGGGCTCGCCAAAGGAAGAAGAAGAGAGCTTGGGTTTGGTGAGAATGAAGAGAAGAGGAAGAAGGAAGGAAGAAGTGGCCAAGTGGAACTTCTCTCTTCTTTATAAAGGGAGGAAGAGAAGTTTCTCTTCTCTTGTCAAGCCTCTTCATTTACCCTCCTCCCATTTATCTATAGGTTCCCCTTTTCCTCTAATGATATGATTCTATTGGGCTTATGGTTAGTGGGTGCATCTATAAGGCTTGGCTATCTCTAGAGGTGGGGGGTTCAATTCCTAGGCTTTGCATCTCTTTTTGGCTTATTTTCTTTTATTTCTCCAAAAAGGCCTACATAAAGCCCATCATCATAAAGCCAAAAATTCTCGTAAAATTGCTAGAATTTCACGGGCGCTACAGGTGGTATCAGAGCGGGTTCACCTTTCCACTATCACACATCAAGCCTCCATCCTGCTATTTCCAAGTAAGTAACTTTATGCATAGGTCTTTTTTATAATAAAGAATGACTCCTATCTAGATAGAAATAATACCTCATCATGTTTTATTAGATTGGAATCACACTTGTGATCTAGATAGAAATAATACCTTATCATGTTTAGTAGATTGGAATCACACTTGTGATCTAGATAGAAATAATACCTTATCATGTCTTAGTAGATTGGAATCACACTTGTGATCTCGATAGAAATAATACCTTATCATGTTTTAGTAGATTGGAATCACACTTGTGATCTAGATAGAAATAATACCTCATCATGTTTATGATATGAGATACCACTTGGAATCACACTTGGAATCACACATGTTTATAAAACCCTATTGAGACTCAAATATTAAGGATACCATACCTTGTTTATGATATGAGATATTAGATGCACGTATATGAGTAGAAATTATAATAACACCTTAATTAATTATTCATTTATCATTTAGATAACATGAACGGGAGACGAGTGCTAGAGAATGACTCAAAGACCCCACCAGATTTGATGCATGTGGTTGGTTATCAATGCTCTCACGAATCAACAAGGGAACCCTAGCACCACAGAACGTAACTCCTAACACGACCACTATGGTGCAAGCACCGCTAATCAATGAAGCCTATCTCGATTATGGCGTGAAACCAAAATTTCGTGCGAAACCATGGATGCCCAAGCCTGGTTCAAAAGCAATTGAAAGCATCGTGGAGCTATCGGATTGGCCCGAGCACGAAAGGATAAAATGTGCCTCGTCGCCTTTCCGGGATGCCAGGATGTGGTGGAGAGAGTCAAAGCGAATAGAAAAGTAAATCAAATGAGGTGGATAGACTTTGAATCGGAGTTCTTCGAGGAGTTCTTTCAGAGACGGATCACAAATAAGCACTACGATGAGTTTCTCGAGTTCCGACAAGGCGATCTATCAGTTAGTGAAGCTATGAAAAGGTTCAACCGTTGCGCGCCTCGCCGAGTTAGTCAGAATCAGATTGGTACGCAGAATCCCCGTGTTTACGGTGTTCTCGCCTTCACCTTCCGCAGGTCAGTCGACAGGTGTTGACGCATCGAGCCACATCCCTTTTCATGCCAGACCACCAAAATTTATCCCTTAAGTCCTGATACATTTTATTAGATCCAGGATGCATGGTATAAGGTGTTCCATGGGATTCCTCGAGTATCTTCTGCCGTAACTCCGGATCGTTCGGAATGCATAGGCGATCCCGGAAGTATAATAATCCGCCGTCGGTGATGCGGAATCCATTATCCCTTCCTTCCAGTACTTCTTGTTTGAACTTCTGGATGTCTAAATCACCATCTTGCTTTCCCTTTATATCGTCGAACAGCGTCGACATTATAGTCATTGTGGAAAGTTGTCCAGAAATGATTTCTATTCCGTAATTCATTACTTCCCTTTTCAGGGGTTGAGATAGCATCGATAAGGACATCAAAGCGGCACCGGACTTTCTGCTAAGCGCATCTGCCACCTTGTTGGCCTTTCCTGGGTGATAGAATATCTCACAATCATAATCTTTGACTAGCTCAAGCCATCTGCGTTGTCTCATGTTTAGGTCTTTCTGGGTAAAGAAATATCTCAGACTCTGGTGGTCGGTATAAATCCTGCACCGAGCTCCGTATAAGTAGTGTCTCCATATTTTTAGAGCGAATACCACTGCCGCCAGTTCTAAGTCATGGGCAGGATAATTTATTTCGTGCTCTTTGAGCTGTCTAGAGGCGTAAGCGATGACCTTGCCGTTTTGCATAAGTACAGCTCCGAGCCCCAGTTTGGAAGCGTCACTATACATATCGAAGCTTCCATTATCTTCAGGGAGAGTCGAATGGGAGCGTTGGGTCTCTCCTTTTGATTCCTGTAAAACTCCTCTCACGATCCTCACCCATTTGTATTGCTTGTCCTTTCGGTGAGGGTCATCATGGGCTGCAATTCTAGAGAAGTCCTCTACAAACTTCCTGTAATAGCCTGCTAGCCCGAGGAAACTTCTGATTTCACTCGCATTCCTTGGCCTATTCCAGTTCCGTACAACCTCAATCTTCATTGGGTCCACCATGATTCCATCTTTAGAGATGACATGACCCAAGAATGACACTTGATTGAGCCAGAACTCACATTTGGAGAACTTGGCATATAGTCGCTCTTTCTGAAGAATCTGTAGTACTGTCTTCAGGTGTTCGGCATGCTCTTCTCGGTCTCTCGAGTAGATAAGAATATCGTCGATGAAGATGATCACAAATTTGTCGAGGAAAGCCGAGAATACTCGATTCATCAAGTCCATGAACATTGCAGGAGCATTGGTTACGCCTAAAGGGCATAACTACAAACTCATAATGTCCGTATCTTGTTGGAAGGCCGTCTTGAATATAAATGCGGCTTTACTTTTACTTGATGATAGCGGATCTGAGATCGATCTTTGAAAAGATGAGCTCCTGGTCGAACAAGTCATCGATCCCGGGAAGGGGGTACCTATTCTTGATGGTTACGTTGTTGGTCTTAGTCTATACATTCGCATAGACCCATCTCTTTTCTTAATGAACAACACCGAGCTCCCCATGGTGAGTGACTAGGGCGGATAAATCTCGCCAAGTAACTCCTGTAGTTGTTTCGTAGTTCTTTCAACTCATTGGCGCCATTCTAGGGTGCCTTGAGATCGATTAGTTCAGGAATTAATTCGATCTCGAACTCAATTCTCTATCGGTGGTAACCTGGGTAGGTCATCAGGAAACACCTCCGGATGGTCACGTACCACTCTGACATCTTCTATCTTCTGGTTCTTCGCTGATATGGTATCCACCACATGTGCGAGAAATCCGGTGCATCCGTCTTTGAAAGAACTCCTCGAAGAACTCCGATTCAAAGTCTATCCACCTCATTTGATTTACTTGTCTCTTCGCTTTGACTCTCTCCCACCACATCCTGGCATCCTGAAAGACGTAACGAGGCACATTTTATCCTTTCGTGCTCGGGCCAATCCAAAGAGCTACGATGCTTTCAAGCTTTGAACTGTGCTTGGGCATCCCATGGTTCACGGCACTGAGAAATTTTCTGGTTTCCGCAACAATCGATAGGCTGGCGGACGGCAAAGATTGATTAGCGATTGCACCATAGTGGTCGTGGTTAGGAGTTACGTATCGGGTGGTGCTAGGGATTCATGAGGGCTTAGCAATACGTAACGAGCATTGATAACCCATTTGTTGCTCTGTGACTGTGGGTATTTCGGTAACCACATGCATCAAATCGGTGGGAGTCTTGAGTCATTCCCTCTAACACTCGTCTCCCGTTCATGTTATCTAAGTGATAAATGAATAATTAATTAAGGTGTTATTATAATTTCTACTCATATATGTGCATCTAATATCTCATATCATAAACAAGGTATGGTATCCTTAATATTTGAGTCTCAATAGGGTTTTATAAACATGTGTGATTCAAGTGTGATTCCAAGTGGTATCTCATATCATAAACATGATGAGGTATTATTTCTATCTAGATCACAAGTGTGATTCCAATCTACTAAAACATGATAAGGTATTATTTCTATCGAGATCACAAGTGTGATTCCAATCTACTAAGACATGATAAAGTATTATTTCTATCTAGATCACAAGTGTGATTCAATCTACTAAACATGATAAGGTATTATTTCTATCTAGATCACAGTGTGATTCCAATCTACTAAAACATGATGAGGTATTATTTCTATCTAGATAGGAGTCATTCTTTATTATAAAAGAACTCAAGTATGCATAAAGTTACTTACTTGGAAATAGCTGGATGGAGGCTTGATGTGTGATAGTGGAAAGGTGAACCCGCTCTGATACCACCTGTAGAGATAGCCAAGCCTTATAGATGCACCCACTAACCATAAGCCCAATAGAATCATATCATTAGAGGAAAAGGGGAACCTATAGAAAAATGGGAGGAGGGTAAATGAAGAGCCTTGACAAAGAGAAGAGAAACTTCTCTTCCTCCCTTTATAAAGAAGAGAAGTTCCACTTGGCCACTTCTTCCTTCCTTCTTCCTCTTCTCTTCATTCTCACCGAAACCCAAGCTCTCTTCTTCTTCCTTTGGCCGAGAGCCCCTTGCAAGCTAGGAGAGAGCTAGGTGACCTCCATTAGGTCATCTCCCCAAGCAAAGCGAAGGAAGTAAGATTTCCCTCACCTGCAGTGTATTCGTTTCGTAGGTTAAATTTCGTAAAGATGAAGTGTAGCCCTTGTAGGTTTTTAATTAAGTTTTTGGGCTAAGATTCATGAAAATGATGCTAGGGAACTCCTATAGGTTGTATGCACACTATAGGAATTTTTAGGGGACAAAAATTTTAACTTGGTGCCCTTATGGGTTTCGGCCCCAAGGCTTTTTAGGGTTAGGGTTTTTTTATGGAAACTCCCCCTTATGAGGTTAGGCCATGATAAGGCTTTAGGAATGAATTCTAGGGGACTAAACCTAAGTTGAACCCATTACAAGTTTCGGCCAACTCATATAATTAGGGTTTGGGTTGCAAGAAAAATGTTTCTAATGACCCTAGGATAAGTTATAGTGCTCATGAATGAATATTAGGTGACAAGAACCCTAGTTGAACCCATTCCATGGTTCGGCCAACTCATCTATCTAGGGTTAGGGTTGCAAGAAAATGGTTCTAATGACACTAGAATAAGTTATAGGGCTCATGAATGAATATTAGGTGACAAGAACCCTAGTTGAGCCCCTTATAGGTTTTGGCCACCCTAGTTAACTTGGGTTAGTGTGGCATGAAAATATCACTCATGATGCTAAGCTAGGTTATAATGCTTTATGAATGAATTTTAGGGGACAAAACCTAAGCTTGAGCCCCCTTACAAGTTTCGGCCAGCCCATGGTTTTAGGGTTAGGGTTTCATGAAAACAACCCTATATGTAATTGTTCTATGTGTATAGTTTTTAATATGACATGAACTATGCTTGGGTGATGAATATGTTATGATTCAATGCAACATGAAATTAGGCTATGTGATGAACATGTTTCACGATTTAATATGCCATGAATAGGCTTAGGAAATATGCTTCATGTTATGATGTAATGTGCCATGTAATATGCCGTGATGAACATGTTGTGTGAAGTAATATGCCATGTACATGCTTCAGGAATGTGTTTCAAGTTTATGGAGTATTGTGCCATGAAATATACCTAGGTGAAGAACATGTTTTGTGATTTAATATGTCATGAATATGCTTAGGAAATATGCTTCATGTTTACGATGCAATGTGTCATGAAACATGCTTATTTGATGAACGTTTATGCTTTAGGACCCCTTTAGGGTACTCTTATGTTATGAATGCATGTGTCCTTATAAAATGACTAAGATGGAGATGCTTCCCTTTCAAGTAGGGATCAGAGCTCTCCTTATGATAAGATAAGATGGAGATGCTTCCCTTTCAAGTAGGGATCAAGAGCTCTCCTTATGATAAGATAAGATGGAGATGCTTCCCTTTCAAGTAGGGATCAAGAGCTCTCCTTATGATAAGATAAGATGGAGATGCTTCCCATTCAAGTAGGGATCAAGAGCTCTCCTTATGTCAAGATAAGATCAAGATGCTTCCCTTCTTATGATGGGGATCAAGAGCATTCTTTATATTATGTCGAGAAAAGAAAGAATTAAGTATTTTACTTTGCAAGAGGTTAAGTGCGACCCGTCGGTGGTCGTTAATCAAATCCATAGGGACACAAGAAGGCGTAAGAGGTCTTGCCCTGGTAAGGCGTAAGAGGTCTTGCTCTAATAGGATGGTGGCTACTACTGACCTATTAGGGAGCAGCGCATTATGTGGTACTTAACACAGGGCCCCCAAACAAGTTATGATGATATTGAAGTACTTATAAGTATATGTTTTGAAAAGAAAAGACTTTTATGATATTGTGTATGCTTATGTTAAATGCTCAATGATACTTTGAACTAGGTTCTTTATGCATGCTAGATGTTATGAAGTTATGATGATATTGAAGTATTTATAAGTATATGTTTTGAAAAGAAAGGACTTTTATGATATTGTGTATGCTTATGTTAAATGCTCTGAATGCTTACGAACTAGGTTCTTTATGCATGCTAGATGTTATGAAGTTATGATGATATTGAAGTATTTATAAGTATATGTTTTGAAAAGAAAAGACTTTTATGATATTGTGTATGCTTATGTTAAATGCTCAATGCTTCTGAACTAGGTTCTTTATGCATGCTAGATGTTATGAAGTTATGATGATATTTAAGTATTTATAAGTATATGTTTTGAAAAGAAAGGACTTTTATGATATTGTGTATGCTTATGTTAAATGCTCAGATGCTTACTGAACTAGGTTCTTTATGCATGCTAGATGTTATGAAGTTATGATGATATTGAAGTATTTATAAGTATATGTTTTGAAAAGAAAGGACTTTTATGATATTGTGTATGCTTATGTTAAATGCTCAAATGCTTCTGAACTAGGTTCTTTATGCATGCTAGATGTTATGAAGTTATGATGTTTAGAGTTAAGTCTAAGTATGTGGTGACTATGGACTTTATGCTAGTTTAGAATTTATGATGTGGTGAAGGTTATGGGTAAGGTTAAGAATACTTGCGATTATGTTCCTTCTACATGATTAGGGTTTATGTTATTACAAATGTTTATGTTCAAGTTAACCAAATGCTTATGATTCGTCCTTTATGCATGTTTGGATTTTCTGATGAATGGTTATGGTTACTTTGAAGAATGTTCGTACCTATGTACTTTATGTAGGATTAAGATGTATGTTATTACGAAGGCTTAGGTTAGGAATGCTTAATGTTAAGTTTTAAAAGCGCTTATGAATACGTCTTTCATGCATGCTTAGTTTATGCGATTATAACGCTCATGTTCAAAGTATGCCCTGCTTAGATTAATTATGCTTAACACCTTATGAACAATTCTATGCCATGCTTAGTTCTTTTGTACTATTACCGGATATGTTGTTGATTAGTGTTGCTATGAAATGCTTAGGTCATTTTCTATGCCATGCTCATGTTCTAATAGTTTGATGAAATGGCTTTTGTGAGTAGGCAAGGATCTTACTAAGCTATATGCTTATAGTTTATGTTGTCCATATAC